>JAJIBD010001523.1:0-126010 GCA_021461705.1 Cryptotis parvus | reverse complement strand
TTTTAGTTTCATGTAGTCCCATATATTTATCTTTCTTCAGTTGCTTTGTTAGAGATGTTTCATCTTTGAAGATTCCTTTAGCTTCAATGTCATGGAGGGGTTTTTCCTATATTTTCTTCAATGTACTTTATGGATTCAAGTCTGATATTGAGATCTTTAATCCACTTTGATCTGATTTTTGTGCATGGTGTTAGACACAGGTCCAAATTCATTTTTTACATGTCGCGCCCGGTTTTCCCAACACCACTTATTGAAGAGGCTTTCCTTACTCCATTTTAGACTCGTTGCACCTTTATCAAAGATTAAATGATCATGTGTTTGAGGTTGGGTGTCAGGATACTCAATTCTATTCCATAGGTCCACGGGTCTGTTTTTATTCCAATACCATGCTGTTTTAATTACTACTGCCTTGTAGTACAGTTTGAAGTTGGGTGGTGATGCCTCCCATCTTCTTTTTCCCTAGGATTGCTTTAGCTATCCTTGGGGGTTTATCGTTCCATACAAATTTCAGGTTGTTTGGTCAATTTCTTTGAAGAATGTCATGGGTATCCTCATAGGGACTGCATTGAATCTGTATAGAGCTCTAGGGAGTATTACCATTTTGACAATGTTGATTCTCCCCATCCATGAGCAGGAATGTGTTTCCATTTCCTTGTGTTCTCTTTTATCTCTTGGAGCAGTGTCTTTGTAGTTTTCTTTGTACAGGTCCTTTACACACTTGGGTAAGTTGATTCCTAGGTATTTGATTTTCTGTGGCACAATTGTGAATGGAATTGTTTCCTTAATATCCCTTTCTTCTCTTTCGTTATTTGTATATAGGAAAGCCACCGACTTTTGTGTGTTGATTTTTTATCCTGCCACTCTACTATATGCGTCTATTGTTTCTAGGAGTTTTTTGGTAGAGAGTTTAGGGTTCTCTAGGTATAATATCATGTCATCTGCAAATAATGATAGCTTGACTTCTTCCTTGCCTATCTGGATGCCCTTGATGTCCTTTTTCTTCTCTGATTGCTATCGCAAGTACTTCCAGTACTATATTGAATAAAAAAGAGGTGAGAGTTGGCAACCTTGTCTTGTCCCTGATCTCAGGGGGAAGGCTTTCAACTTTTCCCCATTGAGTATGATGCTCGCTGTGGGCTTTTGGTAGATGGCTCTAACTATCTTGAGAAAGTCCCTTCAATTCCATTTTCTGGAGGGTTTTATTCATGAGCGGGTGCTGGATCTTGTCAAATGCTTTCTCTGCGTCTATTGATAGGGATCATATGGTTTTTATTTTTTCTCTTATTGATATGATGTATTATGTTGATTGACTTGCGAATGTTGAACCATCCTTGCATACCGGGATGAATCCTACTTGGTCATGATGTATAATCTTCTTGATGAGTCTTTGGATTCTGTTTGCTAGTATTTTGTTGAAGATCTTAGCATCCGTGTTCATCAGGGATATTGGTCTGTAGTTTTCTTTCTTTGTGTTGTCTCTCCCTGCTTTGGGTATCAGGGTGATATGTGCCTCGTAGAAGCTGTTTGGGAGTGTTTCTGTTTCTTCTATTTCCTGGAAGAGCTTGAACAGGACTGGCAGTAGGTCCTCCTTAAAGGTTTGGTAGAGTTCACTAGGGAATCCGTCTGGACCTGGGCTTTTGTGTTTGGGAAGTCTTTTAATTACTGTTTCTATTTCCTCAATGGTCTTAGGCTTATTCAGGTATTGGAGGTCTTCTTGTTTCAGCCGTGGGAGGTTATAGGACTTCAGGAATTGATCCATTTCTTCTAGATTCTCATGTTTCACGGCATACAGGCTCTCAAAGTAATCTCTGATGATCTTTTGGATTTCTGTGGTTTCTGTTGTGATGTCACCTTTTTATTTCTGATTCTGTTTATTTGGGTTCTCTCTTTCCCTGTCCTTACAAGTCTTGCCAATGGTTTGTCAATCTTGTTTATTTTTTTCAAAAAACCAGCTCTTGGTTTCATTAATCTTTTGGATTGTTTTTTTAGTTTCCAACTCATTGATTTCCTCTCTAAGTTTTATTATTTCCTTTTTTTCTGCCTGGGTTGGGCTCCTTTTGTTGGTCTTTCTCTAATGTCTTCAGCTGTGTAGTCAGGTTATTTATGTGGGCCCTTTCTTTTCCTGATGAATGCTTGCAGAGCTATAAATTTCCCTCTTAACACGGCTTTGCCGTGTCCCACAAGTTCTTATAGTTGGTGTCTTCATTTTCATTTGTTTCCAGAAATCTTTGGATTTCCTGTTTGATTTCTTCTATGACCCATTTGTTGTTCAGGAGTGAGCTGTTCAGTTTCCAGGTGTTTGGTTTGACTCCCTGTTTCTGTGTACGGTTAACTTCCATTTTCAGTGCATCATGGTCTGAAAAGATAGCTGACACAATTTCTATCTTTTTTTTATTTTATTGAGGTATGCTTTGTGGCTTAGCATGTGGTCTATCTTGGAGGAATGTTCCATGTGCACTAGAGAAAATGTGTATTCAGCTTTTTTGGCATGATATAGACTTTCAGGCTGAAAAAGGTTAGAAGGGACAACGAAGGCCATTTCTTATTACCTTAAGGGGTATGTACACTCAGGAAGAAATTACGCTACTAAACATATATGCACCCAACGAGGGGCCAGCAAATACATAAAACAACTGCTAAGAGACCTCAAAGGAGAGCATTAACAGTAGCACAATAATAGTTGGAGACTTCAACACTGCTCTATCAACGATGGATAGATCAACAAGACTGAAACGCACCAAGGAAATATTGGCTCTGAAGGAAGAAATGGAAGAAAGAGAGCTAGTAGATAGATCTATCATTTTAGAAGTCTTAACTTCTAAAGATATGCAAGCAAATGAAAAATTGTAGGAGGCCCTGATCTTCACAAGTCTCTGTCCCCAAGAGAATCTTCCTACTGCTAAACTCTGACATTTTCAAACTAAAGTTTCATTCATTTATAAAATTATTTATTTAATTTTGCAAAAAGGGACTCAATAAATATTATAGAAGACAAGTAGCTGATATGATTTCAATCCCAGCACATGTGCCCCTAGCACCACCAAGAATGACCTCCAATCACAGAACCAAGACTATGTTCTGAACAGTCTGGTGTACCCCTTCCCCAAACGTGCATAAAAATATTGTTTGAATGCCATGTGCCCTGTTTTAGACATTGTTCTAGGAAGTGGAATTATAATGTTATGGACTAATATTAGAAGTCTACAATAAGCAAATGAATGACTTACATAATTTAATATATAAATGCTTACCAGGAAGATAGAAAGATTGGGAAATAGAGTAGAAAAATAGGCAGAAATTTTTTTTGACAGAGTAATGAAAGAGTTTCTTAGAATCTTCTTGAACTGTAACCAAAATAATCTGAAAAAATCCAGGTATAGAACAGTCTAAAGCAGACACTGGTGTTCAGTCAAGAAGTATAACTTATCATCTGATTCTGTAACAGAGGAGCAGAGCTTTATTCATTTGTCTATGCTATCTAAGGCAGCTCTGCTACAACAGGAGAGCTGATAAGTTTCAACAGAGACTGACATGTGTTAAATATCTGAGGCTTAGCAGTAAATATTTTTTTGAACTTTGATCTTGGACAAGAAGATTCCAAAGATTAGAAAGGTGTAATTCAAGTTTAAGGCAGGAATGTGTTAAGAGTCTCATATGACAATGTAGAGAGAGTGAGTTGAAAGGTGTGTGAGGACCAGTTCTGAAGTATGCAAGGTTACGACCATGATAAGAAAGTGGATTTGATTTGGGTTCTTCAGCAGACAGTGATCTATTTCTACTTCCAAAATGGTGGATGTATTCCATGAAATGACTGTTTTAGAGATATCTTTTATCATTTTTCTTCTTTATCAATAGATATCTAGGTAAAAATAATTAGTTTCATTATAGAGGGGGAAAAAAAAGAAAACCAGGAGTGTTTAATGAATGATCAGAGATCAGAAGAATACAGTCACTGACCTGCTTCCTGCCTGCATTTCTAAGAGGCTGAGACCAAATAAAAAAATGAGAAACAAATCTCAATTCTGGTGTGCCAACCCACCACCTCACTTGCTCTCACATTTTGCCCAATATATTTAGCAGACAGAAACACAGTTTGTGAATCTTCCATGCTTTGGTTAATGCCTACAATGGCACTATTCAAAGTTCATCCATTCTGTAGCTGTATCTAAGTCATAGCACAATTGTTCTTTTATTTCTTCATTTAGACACTAAGTTTTCTGAAGATCATTGAAAGAAGTCCTTTGCATTTAAATAAAATAATGCAAGGATAACTGCAGCATATTTGCAGTGAGCTGCTAGCATTACTGTACCCTTGGATCGATTGACTATGCCTTAGTAAACTGTAAATGCGAACAGCATCTTTTTGAAGTAAACCTAAGTCACAGGCACAGGAAATTGCTTATCATGAAACTAGAACATTTATTGACTCTGTGTTTGTATGTAGAGTAAAATTATGTGTTGAGAATTGAAAACACTCACCAAGACTTTCTACTTTTGACTTTCTGACCCTACCACCTGTTCTCAACATTCCCGTGTGGGGGAAGTGGGATTTGGCAAAATCATATGACTCGAGTGTTAAAGTGAGAATGAGCAAAGGGCATGAGTGTCCTTCTGTTCAGGTTTGTCACCTTCTCCTGTTACTGCTTTTCTGCCCCTCATATCTGATCCTGATTAAACGCTCAGCTAAGTCTTGTGGGATATTTTGAGTCTACGGAGCATGTACTGACTCCTCTGAGGCATGGATCTGTTCCGCAACAGCAGCAAGGAAAAAAGAACGAGAGAAAGGGAGGCAGAGAGGCTACTCCGCTCTTTGGAGAGTGGCATTTCAGTACTAACTAATTCATGTAGAGGAAGGCGAGAGAGAGAGAAAGAGGGGAGAGCAATTGCTAAAGCAGAATTCTCTTCCCTGACACAGCAGATAAACAGATTAAGACAAAGAAAAACTGGAGGATTTACAAATTTCTAAACTGCTAGAGCCAACACTACTATAAGCATGGGACCCAAACTATAAAAATGAAACAAAAAAATATATCAGTCAAGGTGTGAGAACGGGCAATCTGCTGTCAGTGGGATAGTAAAGGATAGTGTGATGGTGGTGGGAACATTGTAAACCTGGAAACCTGTTGTAAATAACTTTGTTAATCAGTGTCTCAAAGTAAAAATAAAAAAAAGAAAAGAAAATAAAAGCCTTCATGTTGCCATGAAGCCAATTCTACATTAATGAAAACAGCATGTTTCTGTAATATCTAGTGAATGTCAAGTTTTCTTGACTACGTTAGAGGCCATTGTCTAAAATTCGCACATTTGATACGCTGACCTATTGTCACAAGTGACTATTGAGCACTTAAAATGTTGTCTATGAATATGTCACATTCAATAATAATATCATTAAAATTAATAGTGATTATTTTTTATTTAAGAAACTTGAACTTTAGGAAATGTTAACTTACATATCACCTATGTGGCATTGTATAGTTATGCTCTAGAGAAAATGTAAAACTGGGATCTCAAGAGGTGACAAGAAAAGATGATTTTATCTTTGAGATCCTTAATTCTCTTTTACAAAGAGAATAAAACATTAACCCAATGACATCTTCTGAAAACTCACATCACTGAAAATCATCACCATTCAGAAATATGACTTGTCTTTAACTCGTACTAAACAATTTTATTTTGTTCCCTCAAAGACTCATTAAAGCAAAGGATTGTGTTTTAATGTCTTTTTTATATATCATAGTGCACAGCAAAATGAAGGCATTCATAAGTTGTTAATAAATATTAATCATCCAATTCATCAAACTAAGTGGAGTAGAGGCTTAGAATAGATATTTGTTGAGAATATAATTATAACTTCAACTTGATGTGTGTTTGTATGAGCCTGTGTATTCTATGGGCTTATGTGTAGGTTTATGCAAGTATGTCATTACATGCATAAACCTATTTATCCATGCACATGATATTTATCACAAATAATTAAGTGTAACTATCCACACACCCCAACTCGCATTGCTAAACAAGTATTTAGTAATAGATATTTGTTGAGAATATAATAACCAGCTTCCATTAGATGTGTGTTTGTATGGGCTTATGTGTAGGTTTATGCATGTGTGTCATTACTTCATAAATTTATTTATGCATGCACACAATATTTATCACAAAGTATTTAAGCATAACAATCCACGTACCACAACTCTTATTGCTAAAGAAGTATTTAGTAGCAATGCATTAGACGTCTCATGGCAGCCATATTTTTTATTTGAACCTATGCATACAGATCAAGAAATTTTATCCCACTGGAAGGTGTTTCCTCTCCTTAAGACCATCACTTGTCTTGTCTTCCCATTGTTCATCAATTTGCTTGAGTGGGTTCCAATAACATCTCCATTTGTTGGGAATGAGGTACATTATTGTTACTGTTTTGGGCATATCGAACACAACACAGGTAGCTTGCCAGGCTCTGCCATGACTCTGGGTTCAACCCAGGGGGCCCAGTCTTTTAAAACTATAGAGTCTTAAAATGAACAATAACCTGAATCTCACAGACATACCAGATATAGTTTTTTGTCAAAGACACAGTGTACAGTGCCCCTTATCCAGACTTTCCATAGAGATTCAATGTGACAATGAAGCATAAGGCTTTGAAGTAAGCACTGAATAAAGACAACAGATAATGCAAATGAATACATAACAAACACTGTCAGATTCATCTTCAACAGCATGTTGCTAAAGATGATTTAGCAACTCGTTGAAGAAACTAAAGTATAAAGTGATAGTACTTAATGAGTGCTTACTAGGTTTACATCCATCCAAGCACTTTAAAAAATTATCTGTAATATAGATATTTTAAGCCAATTTTTAGATAAAGAAAATGAGACTCACGAACAATTCATTGGGATTTATGTATCTAGCTTCTGGTTTTTTAGAGTTTAAATCAAATGTGTCTAGGGACTGTCTAAATCATCCGTACATTATTTTAAGATGCATGTTATAGAAAACTGCATGCCATTCTACTTTCAGAGTACCTGTTCACTGAGAGTTGATGCCTATTTTATTTTAGAAGCTCCACAGTTAGAGACCCTTTGTGATTAGTAGCCAAACCGTCTGTGCCTTGTATCATGATTATAAAACATAGGGCAGGAAAACACATATGAGTAGCTTCTGGAGTGGCATTCAGTTTGCACACTTCTTTTTTTTTACTTCTGGGTCACACGACGAGCAATGCTCACAGGTTACTCCTGGCTCTTCGCTCAGGAATTACTCCTGGAGGTGCTTGAGGAACCATATGGGATGCCAGGGATCGAACCCGCATTGGTCGCGTGCAAGGCAATCACCTTACCCGCTGTGCTATAGCTCTGGCCCCTTTACACCATGTCATTGAATATGGATAGCATTAGCTATATGTCACATGCCACATGCCTATAACTCAACACAGTGCTTGGAAAAAATGCAGTGTCCTAAGAAAACCAGCATATAACACTGGATGCATTCCTAGGTCATTGGCCAAACGTATATTTATTGCTGCTGTGTGATCTGGAGTTCTGGCCTCTGGAACCCACAACTCACTTATTTGTGATGCCCGAGTATAAACTTTTTCATTTTATTTCTGACAGCCACCAACTTTTCTCAAAATGTTTACAGCAAATGAAGTAAAGAAGGAAACAAAAAAACACAACACTGAAGGTTTGGAGGATGGAAGCAGGGTGGAGGAGGCCCTGGAGATGTAGAACAAAAACACTTTTTCTGCACTTTTTGGAAATCTCAGTGACACTGTTGAGAAAAAGAAACAGCAGATCTATAGAGAAGAACTCTGAGAGAACACACAAATAATGTGTTTGGGGCTTCCTGACTTGAAATTTCCCAGAACTGATTACTGCTCCTGCAACCAACAAATCTACAAAGATAGAGCTTTTTAAGTTTATCCATGAAAATTTGAATACTAAGAGAAGTTTCTATCTGTGGTAGAAGAAGCATTCTTTGATATTATTTCTCTGCCTGGATGTTTGAATTTATTTTAAACAGACCAGATTTCAGTTTAGCAAACTGCAGGGAAGAAATAAAAAAACATGGATGGGAAACCTGGGTGGAGCCGAGCACAGTGCCCCAGGCATTGCACAGCAGAGGGGTTCAACAGGCCTCCAGAAGCCCTGACCTCTTGAGAGCTTCAGTTCTTGCAATTGTGGCATAAGAAACTGTGGAAACCAGGGAAACTACATGTGAGTGCAGAAGAAATTAAAATCTCTCCATTCTGTTTATAGAGAACAGATGTATCTGATCTCTTCTATTCTCGCAATTGCAGCATTAGAGAGATATTTTCTTTAAACAGGGAGGATGGGAAGTGCACAAGAATGCCTGAAAAAACGGGGCTTTGGTGGCTGCTCCATGCTTGCTTGGAGCAGGGATGAAGACCCTCCCTTCACTCCGCCCACCTCCAAGGGCACAGATGTCATGGCCACGAGCTGCTCAGCACCAACCAATCACCACCTGTCATGACCCGGGACTCATGAGAAAAATGGCAGAAATTATACAGCTCCTACCCCGGGTGCATGGATGCTTTACTGCCATGCGCCATCTTAAAAGCCAATGCACTGATGTGCCAGATATCATATCACATTAAATGGACTTAAATATGGGGCACACACTATTAAGTGTGTAGTCACAATGTTTAAGCGAAAACAAGCACACAGATGTTCAAATCCACATGTAACACCCCAGAATAAGGTTAGCACTTTATCAAAACCATCCCTGTGTTGCAATGATTGATGTGAACTAAGGCCGGCTAAGGGAGCTGGCGTGAGAATGGGGAGTATAGGGGGGAGACGAGGGTCTTCAGTGGTGGTGGGGGCACACTGGTGTTGAACCATGAATGCTTGGAGCAACTGTACTGTGAAGAAATGTGTACTTTGTAAATCACAGTGTTTTAATAAAGTTTAAAAAATTGGGTCTCTGGGATCATTATAGGGGGTGAGGGGCGAGTGTGGTGGTACATTTAGACATCAATAGATTTAGAACTGGAAGTTGTCAACAAGGTTTGAGAATTTGATGATGGTGACAGTGTGTTGAATTACAGTCCTTGGCATTTCAGGATTAACATCAGATTGCCCTGCAGGAGCCTAGGTTAATTGAATTGCGCCCATTCCAGTGCTTCCAGAGGCACCCCTGATCCCACAGGGCAAACCCACTAATCTGGGTTTAACTGTAATCTCTCCTGTGTTCTTCCCCTACCTGTTAGTCACATTATCTCCTAATCAGACACAGCCACTTACAAAGTTAAAAGCTTCTTTTTGCTTTAGATTTTGTATGGTAAGCGAAATATTGAGTTTCTTTTTCTTTACATGTTTGTGTTAGAAGAATGTCCTTTTTATATAGACAAAGGAAGACAATGATATGCTTTTTGTAATATAGGAATTAATTGACTCTGAACTATTTACTCCCTGAGCATCTGTCACATTTACATGGCTTAGATCTCAATTGCCCTCAGATTGACCTTAGTTACTTACACCCCAAAAGGAGGGTACCACACAGGACTTGGATGAACCCAGGGCAAGCTGTGAGTAAGCTACACTGGCCTCGACATGAGTCAGGTTAAGCACTAAAGAAGAGCAATAAGTTAAGAGTACGGTCATGGAGCACACTCTGACATGACCCATAAAATAAGCAACTGAGTAAGGACCCTATTGGGGTAAGGAAAAAGAATTTGGCCTGAGAACAGCAGTTGAGATTATATGGCTAGATGCCCCCAGGAAAACCCACCCTTTGCTACAAGTACAGAGAGACCAGGTTAAGCCTATCCAGGGTGTAGATAAAAGTCTATACCTCTCACTGTGTTTTATGCAAAATGACTAGAAATATTATGCAAAAGCAAAGTTATATGATTATTCATGGGTTACCAGGAAAAGAGAAAGCTATAATCCCCTACATGGAATCTGGCCCTTGGGCAGAGCTCCTAGAAGGAACGAAAGTGCTGTAGCCCTAGATGGAGTTCTGCCTTTAGGTGGGTCCTCTTTATTGTCCCTGAAAGGAAGGGGCTTTACTTCTGTTCATTGTTTGCCACCTACCTGTAACCCCCTACCACAACCTTCATGTTGTCTCTATAACTAATTGACTTTGTTTGAATTAAGTTGCCACTGTTGACCAATAAGAGGAAGAGGCCTGTGGCCATCTTCCTTCGCCCATCAGTCAGGGGATGGTTCTCAGCCTCTAATGCACCAGGTGATTCCACCAAACCCTGTTTGGGACCTCACCAAACCCCACAGACAGTGTTGACAGAATCGGTGATGACGAAGGCCTGGTGGTGGCAGTGGAGGGTAAAATGAAGCTGGCTGGAGCGGGAAAGCGGGAACAGAGAAAGATAAATATGCCAATAGGCAGATGCTGAGAATTCTGATGAAAACCTTAACTCCCCCTGCTCATTTGTTCTCAGATATATACTTTCATCATATTAATATAAGTATTTTGAAATGTTGCACTTGACTGAGTCACTTAATTTTTGTAGAATTTCTGTTTCAGTCCATGGAAATGTGAATATAAGAGACTGTTTGATGATACCATAGAGACTGAGTCTCCCACTCTGCCATGGGATTTCCAGATATGCATCAGTGCATTGGCGTGTTCCTCCCTGCCTTAGAAGAAATACCTGGGGATAAATGGATTCACAAAGAAACCCAAGGATGAAAAGGGTATAATAGATAAGGAACGATCATTTTGTTTATAAAATATTGCCTTTAGTGCATTTCAATATGATGTTTTTTTCTGTTGTGATTCTGTGTTGAGTAAGTCTTCTGGGTAAAATATCTGGGTGCAGTGAATTCAGACATAAAAGATAACATCTGTTACATGGAAAAATAAAATGCAGTGGCAAACTTGAACATTACTAGTAGAGACTCAGTGGAAAAATCAAGGTGAGTATCCCTCTCTGTGTCGTCTCATTATCCATGATTATGCACTTGTTGTACCAAAGAGAATATCAGCAGGGAATAATGTAAAATAATACAAAAACAGCCACATAAAACTAAGCTCCAATTGCACACACATCAAAGCAATGTTGGATAAGGAGGAGCTGGGAATACTGATTTTGAAGGTAAATGTGAATTTTTACTCGTAGATCACAAGTTGAGGAAGTGACAGAGACCAGCATCTGAACTAACAGTTGGCAAAAGCTTTCAGAAAGTCTACATGTTTTTAAACCCTTATGTTTCAGACATTTTCAGAATGTCTACATGTTTTTAAACGCTGCTGTTTCAGACATCATCCCACAGATAATGATTCAAATCTCTCACCTAGAGTGTGACTTGGTAAACTTTCCAACTCTTTCATCAGGCTTTGTTTATTTTGCATGTCTACGCAAGAGATCTTAGAAGGAGCTTAGATTTTCTTTTTTGTGTGTGATTATAAGTGAATTTGTCATCAGTAACGATCACTCTAACTAGAAATTCCTATTCATATTTATGAGAAGTAAATCAAAAGTCAAGATCAAGAGGAAACAAACTTGGTGAGAAAGAATTTAGATCCAAATTTGAAACAATAGCACATTATCAAAATATGGAAAGAATGGATGAAGCTAGATTCTGGGTCCTTTTACTGGCCTGTCAAAATCTCTTGTTGAAAAGCCTTTTAGAAATATATGAGAGTTGTTCTCATCAAATAGGTTGGAACTGCATTGAAAAGGTATATTCGTCAAAGACTCTTCTCAGTATCTTAGAAAAATCAAAGACCAAAAATTAAGAGATTTGGGAAGACAAAAATCATTGTTCAATATGTGAACTGGCTAGGCTAATCCTTGGACCCTTATATAACAAGTCAACACTGCTTGGGGTCCAGCTATCTGCCTACCTGGTCTGAAAGGGCTCGAGAAAAACCTCCTTAAAGGAGGCACACCCAGTTGAAATATGAATGCCTCTAGCTAAGACGATCAATTTAGTTTTCCACACCAATTTAGTCTCTTCTTTTCCCCACAGCTTTCTCAACCTGTTTCATTTCAGAAGCTTTAAAGTCCCCATAATTAGCTGACCCATTCAGTGATTGTCACACAGAAAGGGATAATTTACACCAAAATCTTTTTAAAATCTCTATCTATTGCAAAACAAAGAACCACTTGCTGTGTTGAAATGACAGTTTTTCTAACATCTGCTACTTTTATCACAATTTTTTAAATATTGAAACCAAATTTTAGCATCTTAACAGCATGCATCAGAGGCCTAACTTTATCTTGGAAAGGGTAAGAAAGAAACAATATAAAGACACCGATAAAATTAAGGGTTGACAATTGACAGTAATGGCAGTAAAGTGGTTTTATCGGTTGTGTTTTCTACCCCACCCTCTTCTCCTCAAGTAGGCAGAGTTCTTTATCAGTGCCATGGGTTGTCTTTTTCTTTCTCAACCCTTCAACAAATTTATGTCCTTATATTATTACATACTTTGCTGAAATTAGCCAATTCTTGTCTTTCTCTTTCTCACTAATTTTGCTTCCTATACTGACATAATCTTCCAGGGTGTTATGAATAGTAGAATGTCATATTTTATCTTTTATAATGGCTGAATAATGTTTTTCTATAGAAATCATATATAATTGCAATCCAATTATCATCCAATGGTCATTTTGACCACTTCCATATTTCTGCAATTATGAATAACCCCAATTAAAATTCAGGATAGGTAAAATTTTTAGTGGTAATCTTTTCATTCTATGAATACAATCTAAAATTTGAATTGCTGGATCCCCTGGTAGCTCAGAGGCATGCAGATAGGTACAAAGCACCTGGGAATGAGTTTCCAGAAGAAACAATATCAATAAATGATTTAAAAAAAAGAAGTTACTCTGCCACTTTTTTTCTGAGCAGAATTTCTGAACTTCTTTTTTGATAGTCATGAACTGAGGCCAAAAATATGACTTTGAAGCCAGAGACGTTCAGGTAGAAGTTCACCCCTGCAGTTAAGTAGAAAATTTCAGCAGGAATTAAAAACTATAAAAAGAGTATGGAAGAAAACCATAAAAGAAAATCTTCAAAGTCCTAGCTACATGCTAATAGCTCACTTTTGTTTACATGGAAAGTCGGAAAGTCTGAAGTCAGACATTTTGGAAAATATAAATGGGATGGGATGCTATTTTATGTTTATCTGTGCATCCATCCATCCATCCATCCATCCATTCATTCATTCAGTCATTCATTCATTCCTTCATTCATTCATTTGCTTGTTCTTGCTTCACATCATTCCCTCCTCCCTCTCTCCTTTCATATTAGTTAAGTAAATGAGCTCACTCTACTATCTGTCTTTTTTATATATTTTCTGGAGGAAAAGCACCAAAACCTTAACCATGTGGAGATGGGTTCTTTTAATTGCTTCTCTCTCTCTCTCTCTCTGTCTCTCTCTGTTTGATTGGGGCCACACTCATGCTATTGCCCAGGATATACCCACTATACACTTTTGTCCACCAGCTAACTTTTCTTTAGTTTCTTAACTCCCTAGTGTTTTCTAAAATGGTTGTTTATAGTCCTGCCAAAAACATGTGAAAATTCGCTTTACCTTCACTTCTTCACGACTTGTTGGACTGTAAGAAATTCTCTTAAGCATAAGATCTTATCTCACTGTGGTCTTAATTTAGCTTTCCCTAATGACCATTAGGAACATCAGCCAGCCTTTTTCTTTTGTTTTTGTATGGCTGTAAGCTATCTGTGTGTCCTTCTTGGAGACTTTGGAGATGTCTAATTCAAGTTGGTTACAATTTGTAACTAAGTTTTTTGTGATTTATTGTTACGTTGCTAAGGATCTTCAAATACTTTGTTACTACCCTCTAAGAGATGCACCATGTGAATATATTTTCTCTCATAAAGTATCTTTTCTTTTCTTACTGTTATATTTGGTTTTGTTGGGCAAGACTTTTTTCTATATAATGAAAAAATGATTATTTCCTTGCATTTTATTAATTTTTTTTCTCTACGGGTCAAATTCCTCTAAATAGCTCTAATATTAATGCCAGGAAATCTTTTAATAATCCTACATTGAAAAAGAATTTGTCATTTGAGGACTAGAAAGAAGACCCACGGGTCTGAAACCTTCCAACTGATGTGCTAGAGGATGAGATTATAGAAATGAGCAGCAAAGAAAGCACACAGAACTTGTAGGTGATAGCAACAGGTTTAATTTTTATGATAAGTGTTACTGCAATCTCAAAGGCATTAAACAAAGGTATTATATTTTAAAGAGATCTCTTTATGTTGACAAAAGCATTCCATCTTTCATGCTTGGGGAATCAGAATTTGGTATAACCACATTTAAAAATGCATTGATAACATTTCATAAAACTGAATATTGTGTGTTTTAAGGTCTACTGCATTCTAAATCTATGGATTTTAGATATGCATTCTGGTATGTAATGGAACACAAGCCAAATATGTTGATTTCAACATTGTTCATAGTACCTCTAAATGGAAACAACCCAAATATTGATTAAAATATAATAGGAGCTGGAGCAATAGTACAGAGAATACGCCATTTGCCTGGCATGCGACTGAACTCTTTTTGACTCCCAGCATCCTATATGGTCCCTCAAGCATGACCAGGAGTAACTCCTGAGCACAGAGCCATGACTAATCCCTTAAAATCACCCAAGGTGACACAACCAAATAATAATAACACTAAGGGAAAGATTATGTTATATCAATATAAGGAAATGCTATTCCGCTGTTTAAAGTACAACCAAAGTGCAGCTCGTGACTTTTATGCAGGAGGTGCAAATATGATACCTAATACTTCTGGTTCCTGTGTGTACTTGAGGAGTGAATACCAAGCATTGAGTTGGGAGGAGTAATTCCCAGCCATTACTGGGTAGGCCCATACCTACTGTCACCAAAAGTACAAAATAATGCATCATTTTAGAAAAATAAAACTACGCATGGAACATATTTGGTAGTTCTCCATTTAAATCTGAAATCTACCTATGCTTCATTTGAACTTCACTGGAATTATAGCAATTCTAATCAACAGACTCTGTTAGGCTGCCACAAAAGCAACATGTCTTCAAAGTGTTGATTATAATGGGACATATTTTTTTCTAGAGTATCTTGAATATCAGTTCTTAAGAGGCTGGAGCAGTAACGTAAAGCTTTTGGCTATCTTGAAACCACCATGCTGTATCCAAGACCAGGTTGTATATGCTGAAAAATTATAAACAAACAACAAGTACATGAGTTAGAATTCACTCAGATTTTATACATTTGAGTCACTCCAATCAAATTCCCGCACATTTTAAACAAAGATAGTACTCCACATTGTGGCTTCCTTGATTTCACAAAAATCTATAATTCCAAAAGATAGTACTTTTTCAGTACCAGATGAAATCATTTTCTATACAGCAACAGAGATATAGAATACTCTATCACAAAAATCAGAAATTCATAGGCAAAAATGAGACGAGAAAATAAGTTTACTATAAAATCAATACAGTTAATACAAATTTATAGTTATATATATAACTATATATAATTACATATAGTTTTATATATAACTATAAAATTTATAGTTAATTCAAATTTTAAACTTAATACAAACTATTAAGTTTACATAAAATAAAGACAGAAGTTAGAAGTTTTACATCCCTTGATGATACAAGTAAATTTAATCTAGGAAGTAAATATAAAATTTTAAATAAATATTATATTGCAAGAGACAGAAAAACTGCATGTCATCATGATTCCTATCCTAGAAATTTGGTGTGCAAAAATCCTCAATTTCTTGACCTCATTTCAAACTACATGACTGTTTATCTTACATTAATAAGTTATATGTTGTATACATATATATATATATATATATATATATACACACACACACACACATATATATGTATATATATTAGGAATTTTTTCTGAATACTGATTGTATTATATAAGCAAAAGTGATTTAAAACAAATTTTCCTATTCTTGGTAGAAAATAATTCCTACAAAGAGGGGGGGAGGAAAAAGTGTCTCATGTTAGTTTTTATATCCCTTGAGAAAGGTGCTGGCAGATGGATGTATATGTGCCAATGGTGAAAGGACATTGGTTTTCAAGTATTTTGATACAAGAACTAATAGAGTTGTTGGATTGAATAGGGATAGAAGATACAGCGATTTAATAATAAATTTACCTAATCAAAAGACCACCTTACATTGCCAATAATCATGCAAAAAAGGTAATGGAAAATAAATTGAAAAAAAATTGCCAGTGAACAGTTTCACTTATTATATTTTTTAAAAGGGAGGTAAAAATGGTCCAAAAAGAAAAGAACAATGAAGTTTAAATTATGAAATGATAAATGAATCTTTACTGTTTAACAAAGCTTGGAAGGCTCATGTAGAGACAATCACTCTTTCTGTGATTTGTCAAATAGGCTTACTGAAATCTCAAATGTTTTTGTAAGAGTAAAATAATCTTTTAAAGTAGCATGTAATGCAAACATCTTTCAAAAAATGTAATTGCATTATGTTGATGTGTCCCAGCCAAGTACAAATTTGATTATTTTGAGAAACTAGAGAGTAAGAGTGGGGAAAATAGAAAAAATATTTTTTTTTGCTTTAATTGTTTTCCTAATGGATGAGTGATTTGAGTTTATATTTGAAAAATGAGCAATTTTGTGTTAAGCAGGGCCTGGATATAGGTCTTGAGTAAAGGGTGACAATATCAAACAATACAGTCCATAGGCTTCCCATGGTGCCAACTTAGTTTGGTTTCTAGCTCATTTTCAAATTGGTAGTGCTGTTCATCAAATAATTATAGGACTACTTTGATTAGGGCACACGACAGGATTGCTAATTCCTTAAGGTCACTCTACTCCTATCTCAGGTTATGGTAAACAAGTGTCTGTTTTTTTGAAGGGGGCTGTCAATCCCCTCAGTGCTAAGGGGTTTGCTCTAGCCCATACTCTCAGATAATTCTTGGCAGTACTTAGGGAACCATTTGTAATGCCAGGGTAAAAATCAAGTTCCACTGTGCCCAAAGTGTATCTCAGATTATGACCAACATTGTATGTAAAAGCAACATGCGTCAATCACTCAGTTCAATCATTAATTGTACATTAAGTCGGTGTCCGCAAGTTGGGGATGGAAAATCGTCCTTGCACTTGGTCTCTACGTGTCTCCACTAAGCAAAGCTTCCTTAAAGACCTGTGATAGGCATTTGGAGGAAGAGAAAAAGAAACATTTTGTTTTGAACCCTCTGAGATTAGGGAATAGACTTATTTAGCCAAGTTTTGACTAATCAAGAGGGGCTGGAGTAAAGATTTGTAGGCATTCATTTATCTTAGAATTTGTATTTGCCTGGGCGAAGGATCAGCACTGGGGGTCAGGTAACCCAGGATCATTATCACTATCTTCCCGTTGATCATCTATTTGCTAGAGCGGGCACCAGTAATATCTCCATATGTCCTGTCTCATGCTAGGAGAACCCAAAGGCATCCACTTGCTCCAGGAACATAAAGAGACTCAAACCATTATATTAGGTCATGAGAATGACCTAATATAAATGTTACTGGTATTTGGCATATCAAATACGACACGAGCAGCTTGCCAGGCTTGCCGTATGGGTGGCATATAGTAGTCACCTCTAAATAAAGCATTTATTGATGAACCGTGCGGCCAGCGCGCGAGCTGGGCTGTGATAATCTGGTCTGCTGGGTGGAGTTGTGACGAGAGGGTAGTCGGGATGTGGAAAATGGCGGCCCCCATGGAGTAGGGGGTTGTCTGGTTTGTTGTGAGGCTCTGCTGGGGTGGCAGGCCAGGGCTAGAACCCGCCATGCCTCCCGGCACCTCATGATTAACCCGGGATAGTCTATTTTAAAAGGGGATTTCCCCAAGCCACATCATCCTTGTTGCTTCAGAGTGTACAGTAATATATTGGTGCCCTTCAGAACTGCTATGCACCAAAATGTTATGCCATGACCAAAGGAGAAGGTCCAAGATCTCAGTCCTCCTAAAGAACTCAGCTCTAAGTTTTCATGAGATACAGGAAACGTGCTGGGAAATGGGCAGCATTTTGGATGTACAAAGTCCTGATAACTATTAAAAATTGATATGTATGTGTGAGAGAGTGCTAAATTCCTCAATGGTTAAGAACTATCACAATTTTTAGTATTTCTATTAATATGAGCACATTAGAAGTCAAGAATAGGTGATACTTAAACTAATTGAATTGGGTACTATCATTTGCCTTTGATAGAATTATGAACTAAATTAAACAAAAGAACTAAGGGAAAATCCTCATTATAATTTTTGATAGGGCCATGATGGCTTAGTGAGCAAAGAAGACTAAAAAAGAATATGCAATGACTAAAAAAATCAGAGAATTTGCAAATTCTCCAAATTTGAGGTCTATGCATTTCACTTCTTTTGAGGCCCAAATAATCTAAAATCCAGGAGAATTACTGTTTTATTACTGACCGATGACACTTTGTATTCCCAAAGCCTAGCATTTCATAGACCATTTTGGGCACTTTATTTCTAAATGTTCTGTAAATATTTCAGACCATGAAGAGAGAAGGTAATAGTTAAGATACAATCATACTAATGAGGTAATATTTATACATTTTATTTTTAATACAAGAGGCTAATTATCTACTGAATAGATAAATCCCTGATCTACCAGAATGAAAGCTATATTTAGTTATAACAGACGACAGGGCAGAAACATTCTTTTGGATTGTAATCAACCCACATTTAAATATTTTAAAAGTTTAAATATCTACATCCCTTATTACCTATATTTATACTTGCACTCTCCTTTTTAAATTATGCACAAATGTGAAAACACTATCCTGTAACCCCATACATGATTATATTCTTAGTTTATGTATTTAAGATACTAGTTACTCTATAATTTATATTCTTTCACATCTCGAATTTACATAAAATATTTGTCTTCTCCAGTTTGACATCTTAAATAACACGTGAGTAGTGTGGGACTGATTATTGAGTTTATTTACTCTATAAACACCACATTAACAAGAGAATTAAGAAAATTGAATGGACTGCATACATGAAACCACTGCCACAAAGATCTCATTCACACAGTCAGGTATAAATTTGGAAGTCGATGAAATAGATCTTCATGTACTTGCAATCCCACATTCTATATGTCTCAGTATTTGATCCTTAAGCAACATATAACTTCATGCACAACAACCCAAGCATCTGGGAAAAATGACAGACAAAGGAATAATTCTTACTGAACCCAGCTGACAAACAATGCTCAAAGGAATTTTGTAATTTTTAACCAAAAATAATACAAATAAGTATTGTCTTCTTTTTTTCATACTACTGAAGAGAAAGCTTCTTTATGAGCTGGAAATAATATTTAATGTGTTTAATGTAGTCCAGGTATTATATTCAGTTTTCTTTTTTTTTTTTAACATGTCTTCAGGCTTAATATTTATGAGGAAACTTAATGCAGAAATTCACGCAAATATTTCTGGTTTCCTGAGGTAACTAGTAGCTTTATTGGTTTTCTGAGCCAAGTTGGCAGTGCTTAGGGTTTATTTCTGGGTCTATGCTAAGGGATCACTCCTGGAGGGTCTCACATGCAATACAAGGAAGAAATTTGGTTGGTTGAATGCAAGACTAACTACTTTCTTTTCCTGTCCTAATCCCCAGTAAATTCTAATGATCAAATTAATAGGAGGGATGGCCGGTTCTAGCCCTGGCCCACTACCCCAGCAAAGCCTTGCAAGAAGCCAGAGGAACCCCCAGACCATGAGGGCCACCATTTTCCACATCCGGACTCCCTCTCCTCAGAGCTCCACCCAGTGAAGAGCTGATTACAGTCCTGCTCGCGCAGCTGCAAAGCGGCCACACGGTTCATCAATAATTGCTTGGGTTTTGAGGTGAATACTAGAGTATCCCACCTGCATGACAGAGCCTGGCAAACTACTCGTGTTGTAGTTGACATGCCAAATACCACTAACAATTATATACCTCATTCCCATCACCTGATGGAATGGTTTGAGGCTCCTTATGTTCCTGGAGCTAGATGATGCCCTTGGGTTATCTCACATGTGACAGTTTGTATTGAGATGTTACTGGTGCCCACTCGAGCAAATCGATGGTATACGGGAAGACAGTGATAGAGTGATACAGTAGTAAACAGTCAGATTCTAAAGCACAGGTAAGATTCATCCCCAAAACTGTGATTTTATTTACCTCACAGCCATATCCCTGAAGGAGGGAGCTGGGATTGTCCTGGTTTTGTAGCTGCCCACGTTTTCAAATCAATTGATCATTTTTCCATTTCTTCTATCTTCTATAAGTTTGCAAAAAATTCTCCAGGAATAGATCAAAGCAGAAAAATTTCTATTTTCTTCCTTACTCTAAGTACTAAAATTGCCTTGACTATTTTTTTCTTTTTAACAGTTACATTTTGTGTTTGTTTGCTGATTTGGTTGGTTGGTTTGAGAATCATATCCAGTGGAATTTCCGATATACACTCCTGACTCTGTGTTCAGCAGACCATATGCTGTGCCAGTGATTAAAAATGTGTTTCGCCACATACAAGGCCAGCACACAAACCCCTCGTACTATTTATCTTACTCTCACCATCTCTGTTTTGAGTGATAGTCACTGAGAAAACAAAGGGGCAACAATTTTATAAAAGTAAATCTGTTGCTTCAGATTCATAATAAAAAAGAAAAAAGAGTTCAAATTCTACGTTTTTGTTTACTTGTTTCTTGTTGCCTTGGCTTCAAGTCGTTTGCTTTTCCAAGCTTCAGCTACTTATATTTAAATATTAGAATATTCACATCTCCCCTGTCAGTGTCCTCAAGACAATGAAAAACCTTTTGTCTTGGAATAGTTATTTACTCCTTTCTCTAATATGTGAAATGATAAAGCAACAAGTGATGCATCTAAATATTGTATTTATTTTCCCATGTCTGTCAGAAAATCTTGCTCTTAAGATTTTGCTCTGTGGCAAAGAAATGTGGTTCATCTACACTAAGGAATACTATGCGGCTGTCGAAGGATGAAATTATGAAATTTACCTGCAATGGATGGACTGGAGTCTATCATGCTGAGTGAAATTAGTCAGAAGGAAAAGGGACAGATATAGAATGACTGCATTCATTAATAGGATATAGATACAGTGTTTTAACAATAGGGAAATGGTAATGGCAGATTAAAACTCACCACTGAATATACAAAAGAGACTTATGAACTCTAAATATCTGCAGGGCTGCCCAATGTGTAAGTGAGGGAGGAGAGATGCGAGACAGAGAGAGAGTAGAGAGAGGAAGAGAGGGACTGGGGTACTGCTTTGGGGGTGGGGGGGACGGGAGGGGGAGGTGTCATTGGTGGTGGGAAATGGGGCCTGGTGGGGGGATGGGTGCTGGAAACTGTATTACCAAGATCCAATTATGAAAACCTTGTAATTGTATGTTTCACTGTGGTATAATAAAGAAATTAAAAAAAGATTTTGCTCTGGAGATGTTAAACATCTCTTTGTTCTGCTTTCCACTCTAATTTTAATATTCCTTATATGTGAAGTGTTTGTATTTTGTGACACATAAATTCAGAATAGTAATTGAAATAAATCTTCAAAATCAGAGTTCTATTGAAATGAAATGCATACCTCTGGATCTATAAAAAGTAATTTACATATTTCTGATGTTAATTAAATTTCCCTTCCTGCATATCATCCTAACTATTAACCTTTACTAGTATGATAACCTCATTATTAGCAACTATCTTTTAAGCCCAGTTTAATTTCCACATTACAGATGTTCCCTCTTAAATCTATCACAAGTTTAGAATTTTGTTTTGACTCTGGTGACAATTATTTCACTTAGTAATTTAAAGCTCTGTGTATGGTTTGAATCTTATACTTAAATCAGTTTTGCCTTGTGATGATGAGAACTAAAGTACCTATACCTCATTTTCTTCTAAAGGCAGTAACGGAAGTGTGTCGAATTGAACTGTGAGAAATAACAGAGGTTTGTACATTTCTCACTTTCAAGGCTTTGCTCTGCCTTTTCAAAATGCAAGACTATCTTCTACCCCATTCAAATTATATTAATGCAGAATGATTCCAATAGTGCCAGCTGCCAATTTAAATTTCAAATGGAAACCTTCTCATTTGCTGACTCTTCATTCACTACTCCTGCCCCCGCCTTCTTTTCTACTTCTTTTTCCAATTTATTTTAAAATGACTTGATAGGTATTTCTCCTGGGAGAGACTGCTTTGAGTAGTGCTTTTGAGTCAAAAAACTGCTTGCATATTTTCCCCTGTGCAATAGCAATATTTACTAGTTGCAGCCACTACTTACAAATCCAACAAAATCTCAGATTACATAAAAAATATGTAACCGTTTTCTAATTGAATTCTCAGAAAGAGGAAAATTCTTTTTTATCTTATTCTCAGCCTAACAAAAATAGCTTGAAAATAATTGAGACTTGAAAGAAAAGACACATGGGCTCATGAAAGTGTCATGGAGTGCTTAGGAGTCAAGGTCTTTACCCCATGCATGGGTCTTGTCTAAATACTGTGCTCTATTATTACATGGATATGTCATAATGGACTGTCAGCGCCTGAACAGTCAGTTACAATGAATGGGGATTGTATTTTCCACTGACAATTCTTTGTTCTGTAAGGACTTCAAAGGAAAGCAGGTTAAGGATTATGTGGCACCTACCCTGGTAAGAGATTGGAGTTGGTTGAAATGGAATCAGTAGATAATAAATGATACCTGCAGGAGAGCCAAGTCAGTCTTTAAATGAGTGCTAAGCTTCTACTCTACAATTATCGCTGGAATTTCTGTTCTGATAAAGGCTTGGAAAACATCAAGCACAATATTTAGAAGTGAAAGTGAGCATATACCAATAGTCCCATTGGACTAATTTCTACCGAGTGAAATATCCAAGCAACCAGCACTGAAGCAAGAAATATTTTTCCAGAAAGCTGTGCTCTCCATAACCATGTCCATTAAATTATCTATCTCAAAGGTAAGAGTCATCCTGACTTCCAGTTCACAGTCTAGGTTTGCTTGCCATTGGCTTTCTATAAATATAATAACATAGTATGCAGTTGGCGTTAGAGAGTCCTTGTTATCAACACAATTTGTTGAAGGAGGTAACTCACTTTTTCTCTTATTAAATAATTGGCAGAGACACTGGTGACTATTCTAGTCTTCCCTGTACTGTCTTTGCCTTTCCTTCTTATAAAGGAGAGGTCCTTTCCTCGTATCTGTTCTTCTCTTCCTCTTCCTCCTACTCCTTCTCTTCTTCCTTCATTCTACTTAGGAATAATTTTAAAATTATGGAACAGTTGTAAAAATACCTAGAATTTTAATTTATACTTCTTACCATGTTTTTATAATGTTAAAATTTTCTATTACCTTTACTAAAACTAAAAAAAAATTAAAATTGAGGAACTATGTACATTAACAAAACTAAATAGTTTATTTCAGTCTGATCACTTCCTGCAGTGAGCTTCTAGACATCAGGGAAAATGATGATGGCTGTTCACTGCAGGTATATTGACTATAAAAGCTAAAATGTAAATGCTAATTTAAAAAGCCCTCTAAACGTTATTGTCAGTTTTGTTTGCTTGTTGGCATTCTGAGGTGCCAAAAAAAAAAAGAGATAAAAGAAAGATTAATACTGCTTGCATTTTGTTTCTTATTTTATGTTACAGTTTTAGATACATGGATTGTTTAGCCACATAGACCTTAAAATAGAATTTCATGATTAAACCACTGGATATTCTATTTTTAATCATAAAATAAAATTTTATGATTAAACCAGGTAGCCTTTGTGCATTTTTAACATCCCTGTACTTTTACTCTAGTGAAAATTACTAACTTTTAGGAAGACTCTAAGAGATTTTAGTACAGAATTACCTAACAAACTTTTCACCCTTAGCTAGCTAAAGCATTTCAAATCAAGATGTGTTAGCTAACAGATTATAAAGAGTCTTAAAAATACAAAGTCAGATCAAAATGAATTATAGATCTCAACATCAGACATGAATCTATAAGGTACATCGAAGAAAACATAGGAGAAACACTCTACGACATTGAAACTAAAAGTATCTTTACAGACGAACACCACTGACCAAGCAAATGGAAGCAAAGATAAACAAATGGGATTATATAAAATTGAAAAGCTTCTGCACCTCAAAAGAAATGGTGACCAAGATATAAAGACAATCCACAGAGTGGGAAAGGATATTCACCCAATACCCACCTGAAAAAGGGTTAATATCCAGGATATATCAGGCACTGGTAGCACTCCACAAGAAAAAAAAAGCCAACCCCATCAAAAATGGGGAGAAGAAATGAACAGAAGCTTCCATAAAGAAGAAATTCGAATGGCCAAAAGGCATATGAAAAAGTGCTCTTCATCTTTAATCATCAGGGAGATGCAAATCAAAACAACAATGAGGTACCATCTCACACCACAGAGACTGGCACACATCCAAAACAGCAAGAACAACCGGTGCTGGCGTGGATGTGGGAAAAAAGGGACTCTCATCCACTGTTGGTGGGAGTGCCGGCTGGTCCAGCCCTTTAGGAAAACAATATGGGCATTTCTCCGAAAACTAGATATTGAGCTCCCATTTGATCCAGCAATAGCACTCCTGGGAATATACCCGAGAGACCGAAAAACACATAGCAGAAACACTATCTGTACTTCTTTATTCATCTCTGCTCTATTCACTATAGCTAGAATCTGGAAACAACCTAAATGCCCGAAAACAGAGGACCGGCTAAAGAAACTGTGGTTCATCTACACTATGGAATACTATGCAGCTGTCAGAAAAGATGAAATTATGAAATTTACCTGCAAATGGACGGACATGAAGACTATCATGCTGAAGGAAATTAGTCAGAAGGAAAAGGACAGATATAGAATGACTGCATTCATTAATAGGACATAAATAGATATCAGTGTTTTACTAAATGTGGGAAATGGTAATGGCAGATTAAAACTCACCATTGAATATACACAAAGAGACTTAAGTGATAAACTCTAAATATCTGCAGGGCTAGCCACAATGTGTAAAAGAAGAGGGAGAGAGATGCAGAGACAGAAAGAGAGGAAACGGGGGCACCTGCTATTGAGGCAGCCTGGGGGTGGGCGGGAGGGGGTGGGGTACATTGGTGGTGGAAATGGGGCACTGGTGGAGGGATGGGTGCTGGAATACTGTACTACCAAGAACCAATTATGAACACCTTTGTAATTGTATGTCTCACGGTGGCATAATAAAAAATAAAAAAAATACATAACTTGCACAAAGAACACAGACAAGTGTTTGTGATGGTCATGGTAATTAAGATACTCTTCTTATGGGAAAATTTAAATAAAAAAGATATTTGTAAAGGTAGCTCAGTAGGCTATTGATTGATCTGTCCTATTCTAAAATTTATGAGTATATTTCGCTGGATAAATAATGTGAGTTATTCAAATTCTTGGAAAAAACAGTTAGTCCCTAAAATCATAAGTTTTAGTTTATGGATTAAGCAGAAGAGCAGTAAAATAAATTACTTCTTGGCAGAGACACATTCCAGAAAAGTTTGAGTGTAAATCATGTCTAACCCGCATTGACAGAAAACTGAAAGTCGGTAGTTCCTTCTGGAATGTCACCACCTGAGTCTTCTTGACCCTCAATACTATCACTGAGATTTTCGGCCTAAAATTATCTTTGTATGATGATATATGTAAAGAAGCATAAAAATGAATAAAACAGTGCTTTCTCTGAACCTCCAATTTATATGAAATCTGTGTAATTTTGCTGATGTTTAGGAATATTGCCTCATATTTTATTATAGCTAGTCATCTATTTTTGAAGAACACAGGTGCTCTGAGCATTGTGCTTATACGGATGGTGGCTCAAAGACAGATTTGCTTGACATTGGCATGAATTAATGGGTTATGTAAAATTTAGGCAATTATAGAAAAAAAGGTCATCCATTAGTCAGTTATTTTGGAAAAATCCAAACTTCAATATACTTATTTTAACTCTGACTATACAATAAAGCCAAAAGTAGAAATCTAGCAGTGATTTAAGTGTAGTGGAAACATTAAAAAGCTATTAAGTGTTTTGAAATATTACTGAAGGATGGCAAATAGAAAACACATTAAAATGAGCAAGGAGAAACTTTGCTATATAATATTGGAGTTTTTATTAATTTTTCAAGGATTTAAAACATACCTATGGGAAGAATTGAAGAGTAAATAAGGAACAATGCAGAAAAATTCTCATTGGTTGTAATAAATTTTCAATGAAAAAAAATAACTACTGAGGGAGTTGGCATGGCATCACAAGTAAAAAGATATCACTATGCCTATCTTCTGTGAAGTTATCGTTCAGGAAAGGGACAACTTGTTTACTTATCAGTTTGGATGAAATTTGCAAGTGGCCAAAGTGAACACTTAAAACGCAAGAGTTATGATACCATATTTTATTTTCTGTAGCATTTTTTTAAATATGTTTGCATTCCCAGTGGCCAGAAAATAGAGTAGGCAATTGATTAATCACTGTTATTTAGGTGAACATAACAAAACACAATAAAAGAGTTGCACTAGATGTTAGTTTCCCTAAGAGGATCCAGAAGACTCTAGTCATATTATAGCAATAATTTACTAAAGTGAAAGAATGCAAAGTAAAACCTACAAAGGGAAATGGATGTGGATTAAAGCCTAGAAGGAGCTAAGTGCAAACAAGCTTCTAAGATTCCCTTCCCTGTGCAGTCATACAGGACACATTTAATTTCCCCAGCAGTGAGACGTGACATGTTTGAAATGTTTCCTAGCAAAGAAGTTCATTAACGATCTAGGTCCTGGAGGGTTTTGCTGGTCACAGACACAGCCTCTACCTAAATAGTCCTACTAAAATTTTCTCCATAAGCTGTAGTGCGCAAAATCAGTTCAGGGATAGTGAGCCACTCACCAGGGAATAAACTTCATCTTTAATAATATTAACCTTTAATCTTAAAACTTAGTTCTCACATACTGACCTAGGGCTAATTTTACAAATAGATCTAAGGATAAACTCTTGTTATTTTGTCAAGGTCAGCTATGCTGATACTTTGTTGCACAACAATTTTGCCTATTTGCCTTTTTTAGAAACATAGGATTTTGAATATAGCTGACAACACTAAAAATTAGGATTTTCTTAGTCAATATGATTGTAGGAAACTTTGCGAAATAGTATACTTGAGAAATGCCCTATTTATTTAACTTTTTTTTTTTTTTTGCTTTTTGGATCACACCAGCAATGTTCAGGGGTTTCTCCTGGCTCTGCACTCAGGAATTACTCCTGGAGGTGCTCCGGGGACCATATGGGATGCTGGGGATCGAACCCAGGCCAGCATGGGACGGCTGCATGCAAGCCAAACGCCCTACGTGCTGGGCTATCGCTCCGGCCCCAACCATCTTTTTTTTTAATCACCCATTAAAAAGCTTTGCATAGCTTCTAATGCTCCATAAGAGGAAATTAGATGGGGCAGAGTGATAGCATAGGGGTTAAGTCACTTGCATTGCATGCACTCAACCCCACTCCAAACTCCGAGGTGAAGCTATTTCTCCTGCCCAGCAGTACCAGTCCTAGTACATGCCTCATATTCCACTGAAATGCCAGCTGCCCTGTACACACTGGGTCTACCCTCCTAGACCCAGTTCCAAAGTCCAGTGACACACTGCTTCTCTCTCTCTCACCACACACACACACACACACACACACACACACACACACAGTGTGTCCACTTGCATGCAGTCAACCTCAGTTTGAATTCTGGGTCACCACATTTGAGCATAGTCAGGAGTGATGCCTGAGAACTGAGAACAGATGTATGAGAGTAAACCATGAGCATCACTATGTGTGGCCACAAAGAAAAATGTTTTCTGATGTGTTTCTCTTATAGCTGTATTAATCTTCTCAAAGAGATCTGAAAGGACTCTGGAAACAACCTGAGCACCTGAGAACAGATGACAAGATAAAAGAAACTATGCTAAATCTACAAGCGAACACTACACAGCCACGAGGGAAAATAAAGTCATGAAATCTACTTATAAATGGAGGAACATGGAGATTATCATGCTCAGTGAAATGAGCCAGAGAGAGAAGGACAGATAAAGCATGATTGGACTCAGTGGTGGAATATAAAAACATTATTGGAGACTAATACTTGCAGAAACAAGATCAACAGTTGGAAGCTTCCATAAGTGTTTGTGTGAAGACAACGGCTGGATAGAGAATTGACCACTATGACAAGGAGAGTTGGAAATGATCACTCTGAACAAGAACTGAGTGGTGATAGTTGGGAAAGGCACAGACACGATAACACTTCAGCATCTATGTGCAAACCATAATGCCCAAAAAGGTCAGAGAGAGAGAGAGAGAGAGAGAGAGAGAGAGAGAGAGAGAGAGAATGCCTGCCATAAAAGCAGGCTGGGGAGGAAGGGGGAGGAAAACTGGGCATGCTGCTGGTGGGGAAATGTACAGTGGTGAAGAGAAGGGGATGGAATATTGTGTGACTGACGCAAACATGAGCAACCTTCTAACTGTATCTCACGGTGATTCTACTAAAATTCTGATAAAAGAAGTTTGGTGACACGCAAGCTTCTTCTTTGGGGTTTGATAGTTCATATATCTATGTTTAGATTTTGCTTCCTCCTAAAATATATAACTAAAATGATTTCATTTGTTATCTTGTTTAATTATTCTTCATTTATATAAATATATTTCTTTTCTCTTTTTCCTGTGTAGTCTATACTCCTGTTTTTTGTCTTTTTACGAATATCAGTTACTACTACCATTACGGTAAACCAGCAAGTCCCTTTGTGCAGTATAAAATAATACTTATAAAGTATGTAAGGCGATAAAGAGCCTCTTCTCATCTAGACTCTTATATGATAAATATATGTTACAGTAAATTACCTAATTAAACAAGCATAACATGAAAATTAGATGTTGTTCCTATACATCTTTGGAAAAGTAACCATTTTCGTTTCTGTCCTATTTATTATCCCTTCAATTTGCAAAAGCTGAGTAATCAGGAATTCCACACCATAGCTTTAATTGCGAGCATATCCACTAAGTGCTGATGTGGGAAATTCTGCTGCTGAGCTTTTTAAATGTGACAGTTTTGTTTTTTATTTTTCCCTTTTTAAAGTAATTAAGACGGCCCATATAATCATACCACACCCTTGTCAGTATAGTTTTGTTCTCAAGCACATACAGTCTCCTCTAATGGTAAAATTATTTGTAGAAGAAAAGATGATGACAGTAATAATATAATAGTAATAATAACCAAAATAAAAGGAAAACTTCGCATATGTATGCTCTCTTCCAGGGAGCATTATAACACTTGAAATGCATTGTTTCATTTAATGTTAATAGAACTATTTAAAAATCTCTTACTGCATCAAAAACAAAGTCAATCGAAGTGATTAGGATTTCTCTTTAGAGTTTCATCACTAAAAATCTGGACTATATCCTCCTATTAAACCAAAACAAAAGTGGATCCTTATTTAATCTCTCGGCTTCATTAATCAATATATTTATCTGTCAAAAACATTAAAACTTTTCTCCTGAATCTCTCACTTTCCATATCTCATGTACCACCAGTTTCTGCCAATTTTATCTTTTAAAACAGGGCTTCCCATACTTTAACATGCATTTGAATGCTCCAGAGTCTTGTTAAAATGCCGGTGCTGAATAAGCAGGTTGGGACATATTTGTTTTCACTGCACTTTCAGAGCATTCCCAGATGATACCGTGTTATTGGCCCAAGAACTTTACTTTCAGTACCTTGGTCTTTAGTAATTCTAAAATGGATCATTCGTTCTTTAGGGTTATCATCCAATCAATACTTCGTGATTAATTCCTAGTATTCTCTTGATTTCAAAAGGAACTGAAGGTCAGATGGCCATGAATGCATTCTGGTATGCAATATTTTCTTTGCTCTAAACAATGATGTGCTTTAATTTGTTCATTCATATAAAGTCTGCAAAGTTCTGATTAGGTAGATAAAATGTATTCTGTTACTCTAATAAGAGAGTATAAATTCTAAGGGTTTGTCATAGGGTAGAGAATCATGATTTCTTTTTGGTCCTTCGCATACTTTAAACCCCTTATTTATACTGATGACTCCCAACCCAGATGTTTAAATGCCTTAAACTGGTGAAGACTATTTCCAGAAAGTCTCTGAGGGTCTGTTAGACAAAAGCTTCTATTATGGAAGAGTTAATTTTAGTGACCCTCATGCCACAGTTAATTTTCTAAGCATATAATGGTGAACCCTGTTTGACCTTAACAGTTTATCTCACTGTCCCATGGTACCTACTTAATCTACTTTCTTATGCTTAGTGTCCTTACTGGTACTGTTTTTTAATGGAACAAGTGTGTGAATCTATAGCATCCAATGGAAAAATGTATTAATTTTAAAAAAGTGCAAATTAGGGCTAGAAATAAAGAACAGTGGAAAGGGCTCTTATCTTGCGTGGGGCAACCCATGTTTGCTCCCCAGTACCCCATATAGTCCGAGTACCCCCAGGAGGCGATCCCTGAGTGCAGAATAGGAATAAGTGGGGCCGGAGCGATAGCCCAGCTGGTAGGGTGTTTGCCTTGCATGCGGCTGGCCTGTGCCAGCCGGGTTCGATCCCCAGCATCCCATATGGTCCCCTGAGCTCCGCCAGGAGTGATTCCTGAGTGCAGAGCTAGGAGAAACCCCCTGAGCATTGTTGGGTGTGACCCAAAAAAAAAAAAAAAAAAGAATGGGAATAAGTTCTGAATATAGCTACTGTGGCCCCACAAAAAGTTACCTAAATTATTGAATTACATGGAAATAAATTTCATAATTATATAACAAATTAATATTTAATACATATAAATAGTGGCATATAAAATCACTACTTATTATAAGCATGATGATTATTAGCACATTATTAAACTATATATGCAGAGAGATAATCAATTATATGTTAATAATAAAACATCTGCATATAGGACTACACTTTTCTTTTTCATTATCTCAGAAAACATGGGAAGTGTGAATTTTCAGAATAAATACAAGTTCAGCACTGAAATCACAATTGTCTCATATTACCAATTTTAAGCTTATTTTCAGTGACTCAAAGTTGGAAGGGCTACTCCAAACTATTTTCTGCTGATGGTGACATGATAATATGTGTTATTAGGAAAAGTAATTTCCAGTTATTGTATTGGATTTCAGTAATTACTTTTTCAATAAAGAAAGTGAACACTATTAAAAGCAAAAATGTGAAATAAATTAGCTTTATATCCTACACTCAATTAAACTATCATAGCAAGAAGGTAATGAATTAAGATAATTTGAGGATAGGAATAAGGCTTTACAAAGCAGAGATTCAACACTCTTCTAAAAATCCATTAAAATACTCCAAAAGACCACAGCAATCGGACAGCCCACAACTACTTTAGAGACCAGAGACCTTGCCTTCTGCATGCTAAACAGAAAGAGAGAGAGAGAGAGAGAGAGAGAGAGAGAGAGAGAAACCTTTGGTCTCTGACATCTTATAAGTCTATGCATCAAGTAGCTTAAGTATGTAAAGAATGTTTGGCCAATAGAATGGCTAAGTTTTCTAGTGACTTAATCACTTCAAAGACAACAGTAAGAGAGTAAGAGACCCTGTTCTTCAGGCACGTTTTATCTCAGGGAGTCCACACAGTAGTTGAGAAATCATCAGTGTGTAAACTTTTCATTTATTATAAGGGTTGTGCTCCAAGATATTAAAATTTCTATCTGCCCGGCTAAATATTTCCCATGAATTTACACTGTAGAACTATAAATGCAAACTCGGCAAGGTTCAGAGGCTCCAGTTTTACCCAGTCTTCTCCCAATCTATCATTTTCTCTGCCTTATTCTTGCTTTAATTGCTGGGTAAACTCATCTGTCTATGGCCACAATGCTTATTTATTTCTAAAAGAATATTATTTCTTCTCCTATTTGTTTTAGTTTGTTTGTGTTTATTGTTTTTTAGGTGTAGGTCCTACTCTTTCAGCCTGGTCTCAAGTATCATTTCCTTACGTGTGACCCAACCAGCAGGTAGAGAGTGAGTACAGTGAGCAAAGCATTTACCTTGATGCAGCTGACCCGGGTTCAATCTCTAGGACCCCATATGATCTCAAGCCCACCAGCGAGCCCCAAGTTCACTGCCAGGAGTAAGCCCAGGGCACTCCTGGGTGTGGTCCCCAAAAAAAGAAAAATAAACAAGTTATCCAACCATTAATGAAACAAAATTACCTGAACATGTTCCTCAGTATTTCAATATCACTCTTCTTTTCTCCCTGGTCTTCTTCATAGAATATATCTGACTGACAGTTCCCTCTGTCTTTGACTCTTATTAAGAAAAGTAGGGTGGATCCCCAAGCTTTAGTCCTATTCATGGTGTCGAGCTACCCGTGTCGTAGTTGATATGCCAAATACCAGTAACAATTATAGACCTCATTCCCATGACCTGATGGAATGGTTTGAGGCTCTTTATGTACCTGGAGCAAGCAGGTGCCCTTGGGCTCTACTTGCATGAGACAGGACATATGGAGATGCTACTGGTGCCCGCTCGACCAAATCGATGATGAACCTGAAGACAGTGAAACAGTGAACAGTGAATGTAATGAAGAGCTTGGTTCACTTTACTGTGAGGTTAGAATAATTAAGGAGAGCACATATGAATCCTGTCTTCTATAGAGAGAGAACTAGCAAGAACTATCCATGAGAATCTGTGATTCTCATCGCAAAAAAACATTATTTTTGATTAATCTTGTGTTTGCTTATTTTTGGTTGAGGACTACAGCCAGATGTGATCAGACTTTCTCCTACCTTTTGCTGATGGAACCCTTGTCAGCAAGGCAAGTGCCCTATTCACTTATTCACTACCTCTATCCCCTCCAAACACATTGTTTTGTTATGCTTTTGTATGTTTGCTTCACTTAAATCACCAGGAAACATGTTGGATCCTCCATGGGACTGCTCCCAAGCAGGCTGGGAATGGTAACCTGTTATTAATCATCCGGGTATTCTAGTTGAAGAGACAGCTTAGGAGATGTTGACCAGAAATAGCAAAGGACAGTACCAAAAATGGTGTAGTTTCCCCATAATTTGTAATCATTGCTCCTCTATTACAAGCAGTTTAGCCTGGCTCAAGTCCTCCCCTCCCTAGGAGATTATATTAATTGCGTTAGCTGCCACCCTTTTGTTTCATCCCTTAGTTTGTCCTAGAGCCCACAAAGCTGCAATGCTTTGTGGGCTCTAGGACCTTCCAGGGATACTCAGTTCCAGTTCCCGAGCCTGTGTTAAACTTCTTAGCGCTACACTTCCCCTGGATTGTATCCTAGTTTATCCCACTCTCTAACTATCCCTATCACTAAACCAAGTCTGTTGAATCTGGGATAAATATTGTTTATTATGTCTGGCAATCGGTCTGCAACCCGATCCTCGTCTATCACCAGGGGACCGGGTCAGTCACTAGGTGCACTGACTCAGAGAGATTGGGGCTCAACACTGTTTTATATACGTTTGAATGCTCAAACATATGAAGAAATGAATAGCTAGGGAGATATTGTATTACCTGAGAATCATTCAATATTTTACAATATACTCAATGCTGTTTTAAGAAAACTATCATACTTCATAATAGAATTATCAAAATTGTAGCCATTTTTTCCATTTTCTAAAATGATGTGACACTTCGTTGTTGTTTCCTTTTCAAATTATCCATGACACAGGGCTGTAGTTATAGCACGGCGGGTAGGATGTTTGCCCTACAGCAGAATACCTGGGTTCGCTCCCTGGCATACTATATATTCCCCGAGGGACTGCCAGTAGTAATTACTTAGTGCAGATACAGGAGTAACACCTCAGCATTGTCGGCTGTGACCACAAAAGAAAAAAAATAAGCTATCCAAGACCTAATTTGTTGTTTTGCAGTGTTCAGGACTTAGCTTTGACTCTGGAATCAGGGATCAATCCTTGCTGGCTCAGGGGACCATAGAGGATGCATGCGATTACACCAAGTCAGCAGCTTGATAGGCAAGCACCCTACCCACTGAATATTGTTCTGGCCCTCCTAATTTCAATTTGTTTGCTGATTTTCAGACCACTTCCTTTTTTTTCCATTTCTCAGTCTTGAGGACCTGAAGAGCACCACTTTTCCAATTATAATCTCTGTACTTTTGAGAGTGAATAGGTGTATTTGCAGAGATCTTAAAATCTCTTTCATTCCAAAGAAACGTAATAGACCAAAATCATGTCAAAAATCATCAATAAACGTGGACTGTTGTTTAAATGTTAGTATTATGGTCAGGGGTGTGCTTTAAAAAGCACAGCATTAGTGAAACATATGTGAAGGCTTGGGCTGGCTTTAAAGCACAGCATGGGGCCTGAGCAGTAGTCCTGAAAGTAGGCTGCTTGTCTTGCACCCGGCTGCCCCAGGTTCAGTTCCCTCCACATCCCATATGGTCCCCTGAGCACCACAAGGAGTAATTCCTGAGTGCAGAGCCAAGAATAACCCCCTGAGCATTGCTGGTGTCACCCAAAAAGCAACAATATAAAGTAAAATAAACGCACAGCATTAGTGAAACATATATGAAGCCTTGGGCTTGATCCCTAGGACTGCAATAAAAAACTAAATAAAATGTAAATTTCTCTAGGAATTCAAAGGTATCATCAGCAATTTATAACATACAATGATTTTGTTTAATCAGTTTATTTTCCTCTGATATATATAGCTGAGATCAGTTACTCTGTGGGAATACAAATTCTGTTAGAGGAAAAAAATGTCAATTATGTATCATGAGGATACTGCTCTCATTCATCAAATAGAAGTTTATTGAAATAGAGTCTTGACATAAGAAGGATGGGCATAGGTAAAAATAGTAATAGGATTTTGTGTACCGAGAGCTACTCTTATACTAAATCTTGTTTATTGTTTTTAAGTTTAAGGGGAAACGTGATTACTTTCTTTCATTGCATTACTGCCAGAATATGTAATTTAAATTATTCTGATTAATGGCGTAATTTATTTATAGTTTATATTAAAAAAACTAGACATGAAACTATATATGAAACTATACTGAAAAACTAGACACTGAATAAAAAAATAAAAGTCCTCTGAATTTCTCTTATTTTCTTTACAAATAACTTAAATATGATTTCTTAACCATGCTATTTCATGGCATTCATAGCTTAATTCCCCTGGCACTCATAGTTTAACATCTACAGTAAATTTTGTGAACAGTTCTGAGTACATATATTGCAGTTTGGTAACATAAATAAATATTAAATTAGCTTTCAGGTTTTACAATTTATCTAATATTTCATAAATGTGCAATTTTTGAAACAAAAATACTATTTGTTTTGTGCATAGTGTTGAAATCCTAGCAAGAGCAATTGGACAAGAAATAGAAACAAAAGGGATGCAAATTAGAAATAATCCTTATTTGAAATGATTTGATAGTTTATGTAACATACTAAAAACTCAGTTTAAGAGCTCTTGAAACCACCAAATCAGTGTATCAAAGTGGCAGTAAATTTAAAGTGCTAAATCTTCTTTTAAATGCTAACTCTATTGATAGGAGAGCATCAGCAGGAAGTCCAGAGGAACAATGTCAGAATCCCTGGTACTTACTAGAAGGGCAGAGAGACAACCCTGATGTAAAAACAATTGTCAAGCTAGCAATGTTGAGAAGTTCCCAAATATGGAGAGTGCATACACCCAGATCCAGGAGGCCTGAAGGGTGCCAGCTAAAAAGAAATCCAAATAAAAAATACCCCGTCACATCCTAATCAGATCAACTGATACCGTAGATAGAGATAGCATACTGAGTTCATCAATATTAAAGAGGGAAATTGCATATAAAGGAGCATCCTTAAGATTCACAGCAGATTAACCTGATGAAATACTGAGCCCAAAGACAGTGGTTGGATATAATGAAAAAATTCAATGAAATGAACGCCTCGCCAAGACTACTTTACCCAACCAGCTCTAATTGAGATTTAAAGGAACAATACACAACTTCACAGATAAACAACAATTCAGGAACTTCATACATACTAAACAATCTTTGTAAGTAATGCTAAACAGGTTGCTTTAACATAAGACAAGCCCATGAGTACATGAAACTCCTACATAAAGATGGCAAACATCCCCATCACAATAATACCTCACAATGTCAATGGACTAAATGCACCAATCAAGAGGCTTAAAGTGGCAGGGTGGACTGAAAATTGAAACCAATCTCTGCTGCCTGCAAGAAACACATTTGAACACAGATGAGGAGAAAGGAGATATAACAGATTGTAGAAATTATTCCATAACAATTCTGTCTCTAAAACATATAGTTATATGCAGTCTCTAGAAATTGTTATTGAAATCTAAGAACTAGAGAATACTTTAAAAAATTCAAAGTTAACACAGACTCAAAGGCAAAACCTAAACAACAGTTCTCCTGGTAAAAAGTCCTCGCAAAAAAGCAAGAGTGACCATACTGGTATCAGACAACATAGACTTCAGGCTGACAAAAGTTAATAGACACTGAAAGTCATTTCTTAATGATCAGTGGGATCTGTACTTCAGGAAGAACTCACATTCCTAATGTGGGACCAGCAAAATACTTAAAATAACTGATAATAGACTAGAAGAAAGACCTTGTTGGGAAAAAAAATATAGTAGTTGGAGATTGCAACATTTCTTTGACACCTCTTTATAGATAGATCAGGCTAAGCTCAGTAAGGAAATAATTTGTTTGAGGAAGAAATGGAAGAGAGGGAGTTAGTTGATATATACAGGACTTTTCACCCCCAAAATGCTGTAAACACATTCTTCTCCATTGCACATGGAACATTCTTCAAGATAGATGACACACTCGGCCACAAAACAGGCCTCCATAAAATTAAAAGTATAAAAATGGTATCAACTATCTTTTCAGACTCTAATGCACTAACAAAAGTAGATCACACACATAAATGGAGAATCAAATCAAACCTGGAATTCAACAACTCATTAGTGAACAACCAGTGGGTTGGATAAAAAAAATAGAAGAAAGACTAAAGGTTCCTAGAAACAAATGAGAATAAGGACATGAGCTACGAAGAACTTGTTGAACACAAAGAATCAGTGTTAAGAGGAAAGTTTATAATTCTGCGGGCATTCATCAGGAAGGAAGAAAAGGGCACACATAAATAATATAATCTCATGGCTTAAAGTCTTGCAAAATGACCAATAAAAGGAGCCCAAACTAGGCAGGAGGAAGGAAATAATAAAACTTAGTGCAGAAACATAGAGCCCAAAAATCCAAAATCAACAAAACAAAAAAAAAAACTAGTTCTTTGAGAAAATAAACAAGATAAATAAACCCCTAGAGAACGGCATGGAATGCCTTCGCTTCCTACAAAGATCAGGCTATGACAATGTGGTCTACACTTCTATTCACTGTCCAACAATCGAGTTTAGGCAAAAAAAAAGATATCAAGTACATTCAGATATTGTTGGGTGACACACCCTACTGAGCCTTAGGCACCTGCTGTACTTGGCTTATGTGAAGATCTGCTCCCTGACTTTGGGGGAATGTCTGGAGCAGACACAATGGGAGATTGGGCAGAATTGGATTGATTTCATAATTGTATACAGCATAAACATTCTTATTATGAATATTATGAATCTTGCTTGCTCCAGTTCAATATTCTTCCTATCCCCACAGGCCCCTGAAAAGGGCATACATGTTCATATGCCAAGAGTACTTGGCCATGTTGGATCAACCATAATGTAATCAGTTCTCCTGGTTCAAGGGAGACATGCCAGTGTCTCCGGGCAAACTGATATGTCTCTGATTCTAAGGGTAATGCCAAAATGAAATTTTCTGATGGATTTGAACCTTAGTGGGATCTAAAGTCTGGTTTCAGCTGGCTATATCTTCATAGTAAAAAGTATTAGTACCATACTCTTCAAATTGAAGAACTGCTTTCTGGTTCAGAGATGCAGCTCTTCCCCACTCTCCTAGGGAGATCTTATCACAGGGAGTCAGCTCTGGCATTGTGAAGCCAAAGGACCCACCTGAGAATCTGAATTTCATTAAGATCATTTACCTGGCTTCTTCTCTAGATAGCCTACCCCAGGATGGGCTGTGCTGGAAATTTTTGGTGGGCTTCTCTTTATAAATTAATCTAGGAGAAAGAAGAAAGGGCTTTTTGGCCGTTTTGGCTCCTCTTTGCTCCCCTGCCTTCCTCTCCTTCTCTCTCCGTTCTCTTCCCTGTTGGGCCTTAGCATGTGAAAAAGACATCTTGTCATAGGTTTCTAAATCTACATGTGGCCAGGGCCCAGTTAGGTACCTAAAGTCCGGAGTTTTGCAGTTACTGGATTGTATACCAGAACCTGTAAGAGCAAAGACTTAAAACTCCGCTGAACTCCTGAATTTCCATCCATTCCCCACCTGCTTTGGAGGTAGAAGGGAACTCATTTCCTGATATCATTGGAGTCCCCAGCAGCTCCCCTACAAGTTATGAAGGGAATAAGTCAAATTTTTACTACTTGTAAATGACATATTGTACTTAGAAAACCCTAAAATGTCTACAAAATAGCCCTGGAAACAATAGATTTGTCTAACAAAGGAGCAGTTTGCAAAATTGATATCCAAAGTTTATGGCTTTCCTATATACAAATAATGAAAGAAAAGAGATAATAGAAAAGCAATCCTGTTCATAACCATGCCTCAGAATACCAAGTACCTCAAATCAGCATAACTAAAGAGGTGAAGGAACTATGTAAAGAAAATTACAAAACACTACTTCAAGATGTAAGAGGACATACAAAATAGAAACACATGCCCAGCACATGGATTAGTAGGATTAATATTGTCAAATGGTGATACTCCCCAAGACATTATGCAGATTCAATAAAGTCCTTTTTAGGATACCCATGACATTTTTTTCAAAGAAACGCATCAAAGATGCTTGAAATAAATATGGAACAATAAGTCCCACCAATAGGTAAACTAATCCCTGGGGGAAAAGATGTGACACATCTTCTCCAACTTCAAACTCTATTACAAAGCAGTAGTAATGAAAACAGTGTGACATTAGAATAATGATAGCTCCCAGATCAATGGAGCAGATTTGAATATACTGACACGAACCCTTAGATCAAATCACCTAATCTTTGATTAAAGAAAAAGGAAAACCTCTTCGATAAGTGGTTCTGGGAAAACTGGACAGCTTCTTTAAAAGAAGTAAACACAGTCCTCTTTCTAATGCCAGGCACAAAAGTCAGATAAAAATTGATTAAAGACCCAATATCAGACCTGAATCTAATAGTTACACCAAGGAAAAGGTCGGCAGAACTCTCCATGACATTGAAGCTAAAGGATTGTTCAAGGATGAAGAACTGCTGATAAACCAAGTGGAAACAAAGATAACCTTAAATAAATACATTAAACTAAGATGTTTCCACACATCAAAAGAAATGGTGACTAAGATACAAAGATAGTCCACAGATTAGGGGAAAATTATTTACACAATAGATATCCGATAAAGGGTTAAATAAGGACATTTAAAGCACTGGTAAAACTTTACAAGAAAAATCATCCAATCTCATAAAAATGGAGAGAAGAAATGACCATAAACTTCCTTAGGGAATAAACAGAAATGGCCAAAATACACATGAAAAATGCTTAATATTGCTAATCGTCAGGGGAGATGCAAATCTAAACTACATGCTGATATCATCTCACACCAAAGAGACTGGCACACATCCAAAAGAACAAGAGCAACCAATACTGGCATGTATATGGGTAGAAAGGGGTTATTATTCTTCATTGTATACCAATGGCAAGTCTTTTGGGGAACAATAAATGTATTCCTCAAAAAAGTTAGAAATTGAGCTCCATACAGCCCAGCAATACAACTTCTGGGAATTTTCATGAAGGCCAAAAAACACACAGCAGACATGGCAGCTGCATTGCTATGCTCATTGCAACACTATTCACAGTTTTCAGAATCTGGAAACAATCTGAGTACAGAAATCAGATGATTGAATAAGGAAACTATGGTACACAGAGTAATGGAACACAAAGAAGCTGTTGGGAAAGATGAAGTTATGAAATTCACTTATAAATGGATGGACAAGGAGAGTATCATACTGAATGAAATTTTTCAAAAAGAGAGGGATAGACAAAGTTCATTGGACACATTTGTGAAATATTAAAAATAAAAACATTGAACGGTACTGATATCCAAGGACAGCAGAAACAAGGCCCAAGAGGATTAGTCCACAATTTAAGTGCTAGGGGAGAAGGTATTTGGAATAGAGAAGGAACCACTATGAGAAAGATAGTTAGAAATGATCACTCTAGGTAAGATCTATGTGTGATGAAAATATGAGCAAATATGATAATCTCTTAGTACCTGTATTGCACACCATGATAATAATGCCTAACAGAGAGAGTAAAAGAGAGAAAGAAGAGACAGAGAAGAGAGAGAGAAAGGTAAGAGAGAGAAAGGTAAGAGAAAAGAGAGAAGGAACGGAACGTGCCTTCCATAGATAACAGCTGGGGAGAGGGTGGCATGAGGGAACTCAGGACATTTGTGGTAGTGCACTGGTTGAGGAACTAGTGTTAGAACACTCTGTGACTGAAATCCAACCATAAACAGCTTTGTAACTGTATCCCATGGTAATTCAATAAACACACGTGCGCACACACACACACACACACACACACACACACACATGAAACAGAAGAATGAATGAGGCACAATTCCTGAATCCAGAGTACACTCAGGATCTGAAAAGATAGGACAGTGAGTAAAGTTCTTTCTTTGCATATGACTGATTCAGGTTGCAACTCAGGCATCCATATGTTTCTCCAAGCCTAATACCAAGCATGACACTTGAGTACAGAGTCAGGAATAATGCCTGAGCACCATTCAGCGTTGCCCCAAATTCAAAACAAATAAAAACAGTACCAGACTATAACAATTAAAACAGTTTGGTATTATGCACAAAAGAGACACAGATATTAATGAAATATAATTGGAACTGCAAATTATAATTCATTCATACAAGTTACGACAAAAGAATCAACAGTATATCTTTTCAATAAATGGTGCTAGAAAATTTGGATAGCCATGTCCAAAATATCATACACAAAATATAAAATGCCTGCCCCTCGAGGTGTTACAGGTGTGGCTGCAGTGCCTGGCTGCATCGGCAGGTGGTAGACAGGAGACAGGCTTGTCTAGACCCAGGGGCTCTGCCCCGGGGCCCTGGATAATTGATGGCTATATAGAAAAGACTGGGCCCCCTTGGTGAACCCAGAGCCACAGCAAAGCCTGGCAAGCTACTTGTGTATTCGATATGCCAAAAGCCATAACAATAATGGACTTCATTCCCAACGAAGGGAGACATTAGTGGTGCCTGTTGAAGCAAATTGATGAACAATGGGAAGACAAGACAAGGCAATATAAAATACAGATAAAATTTCTTACACAAAATATTATAAGCAAAAAATCAATTCAAAAATAAAGCTTTGGGTGATAAACTCAAAATCATAAAATTTTTTGAGGGAATCATAGGCAAATCACATCATGATATACAATTTTCCCATGTTTTTAGGGAATTTATTTCAATAATAACAAAACCATGGGGCCAGAGTATCAGGTAGAGTGTTTGCCTTGCACACGGCCAACCTGGGTTCGATTCCCCAGCATCCCATATCCCAAAAGTACATATCCTACAAGCATCCTACATACATATCCTACAAGCATATCCTACATATCCCATATCCTACAAGCATTGCCAGGAGTAATTACTGAGTACAGAGACAGGACAAACCTCTGAGCATTGCTGGGTGTGGCACCAAAGCAATAAGTATCAAACAAAAAAAAACGAATAAATAAATAGATAGATAAATAAATAACGACAAAGTCAAACGTGAAAAATAAGCAATGGGATTGCATCAAACAAATAAAAAAGCATCTGTACAGTAGAAATGAACTATTTTGACTGAAAAGCATATTTACTTTTGGCCAGAGAGATGTACCAGGGTCTACTCGTCTGCTTTGCATGCAGCCATTCCTAATTCTATCTCTAGCACCAAAACTAATCCTCGAAACCCTGCCAGGAGTGATCCTGAGTACAGAGCCAGAAGTAATGCCTGAGCACTGTTAGAAGAGTCCTCCATAAAAGACATTGTACTTAATAGGGTGTACTTAATTTGCTGCAAACCTTTTGATAAGTGACTAAGATATAATATATGTTTAGAATTCACAGAGCACAAGGGAAATAGTCTAATCAATATAAAACTGAATAGAAATTTCTCAAAGGAAGACACATAGTTAGCCAAGAAGTATTGAAAATCATCAAATTTTAGGGAACTGCAAAACAAAATGGCATTAAGTTAGCATGTCAGAAGGAATAAATCTTGTGGCGATGTACAGAATGAGGCACCATCATACATTGTTAGTGAGAATTTCTCTCTACTGTGGGAACAATATGGTGATTTCTTAAACTGTTCAAAATAGTTTTATCATTATGATACAGTAATTATACTAATAACGTATTTAGAGAGCACAAACACTACTTTAAAATGATGTATAGGTACATTTGTTATTGGGCCATTTACAGTAATCAAAATATTTTTAAAAATTCAGCTTAACAATATATGACTAAAGAAAGATGACACTAATGCATGATGTAACACATAATATAATTCTATATAATAGAATAGAATTATAACATTCTATTATAAATAAAAAGCTATGAGATAAAATCTTGTCTTTTGTGAAAACAGGGATTGAATAAGGGTAGTTGTTAAGCACAATGAGTCAGAAAGAAAAGAATAACACACCCCCATATAAGAGCATGTCACTCATACATAGGATATAGAGAAACATATCAAAGGAACATGCAAAGCAAAACGAAAGAAAAGCCCTCATTTCTGACTGAAGAAGTAAAATTATCAGAGGGACATGAGGTGGGATGTGAGGAGTATGGTGCGATTTGAGGGGGAGAGAGAGATCAAGAGTGTGGTGGAAAGATGTTGATTTGTGAAGGTAGGCATGGTGTAGTAATATATTTACAAGAGAATTAAACTGTACCCCTAAAACACATACAGTACTATAAATTCATATTCTCTCCATTGAAAAATGAAAAAATCATGCTTTCTAATTTAGCTCTCTAAGATGTCCTTCACTAGCTTGAAAGAAACACTCTCCATGCCAGAATCAAAGGGTTATGTAGAGTCTTAGCTTCCCAATGAGACTAGAACTTAATCAAGTGCTGATTAGAGTGAAAACAAGTCGCAAGACAACAGGCAAGGACACCTTATACTGAAGGACAGTCAGTCCTCAGACGGGCAGCATTTGATAAGGGAACTCGGGAAACAAACTAAGCATGACCTACTTCCACACCACTGTCAAATGCATTTGATATTTTTATAAACTTTATAAAAAAATCCATAAAGCTTAAAATTATATGAGGAGGAGGGACACTGTATTTGCCAAGAGTCCAGTTGTGTGTTTCCTTCAGTTATTCAGTTACCCCTACTGCAATTAATCTACTAGAAAGGTCAACTCCACTTTCCCTAGAATATCACCAGATTAGTGCAGATGCAACATAATTGGGTTTGAGGAAAATAAGTGAAGCATAATCTCAAACCTCAGAGAAGAAAAGAATAAATTAAAGTAATAAGGCAAATAAAATTGTTGGTTTTTCAGCTTCTTATGAATATTGGAAGAGCATAGAAGAGGGATGCGTCTACTTTTTACACTCAGTCTAATTTGCCATTCCATTAGAATTGCTGGCCCTGTCAGCAGATGACAGAAAACACTGCTTTCTGTAATTTTGCCTGAAATGCTGTAGTCCTATAAGTTGTTCTATTGATGTACTTGAAACCAATCCAAGATGGTACTTTTATTGTTAATTTTTATTACAGGAGAGGTTTTAAAGGTACTGTGTTAAACTATCAGAGTGGCTGCTAGGCACTATGCTTATGATTTGGGGAAAGAAACAATTGACTGATTTCACACATGAAGATACTTAAAATTCTACCATTAGGTAGCAGTTACTTTATACTGATCATATAGACTCTGCATAAGTTTTTCTTGTGAATATACTTGAGAAGTTCATAGCAATCATCACTGTATATGTCTACATCAGCAAGAACATATGTATCTTGAAGTAACTGGACAAGAGATAAAGAGTATTGTTTTAAGAAGTGAAACAAAAATCATGAAATGGCTTAATTTCTGAAAAGTCAGTAACTTATGTAATTTACTTGAATAGTTGAGGTTTTTATCTGTGAAGTGGGGACAGAGTAAATTAAAAGAACAGAAAGTCAAATTAATGCTATAGTATCACACTGGCCATCATTGCAGAGTGTTCTTCATTTTAAATCTATTTTATTGATTTATTATTGGTTAAAAATATTAAAAATAACCTGGTGCAAAATGTTCCACATTATATATATATATATATATATATTTATTGCATTTCCTTTTTTGTTATATAGGCCAGAACTGGCAATTCTGAGGGGTTATACCTGACTCTACACTTAAGAGTTACTCCTGGCAGTGGTTGGAGAATTATATGGGAAGTTAGGGATTAAACATGGTTTGGCTAATGCAAGGTAAATGCCTAATATTTCTCTCTGTCCTCATCTGTGTGCATAAAAGTGTGGCAGTATCACCAAACATTCAGTCTTTTATCATCAACAAAATAAATATCATTATGACTTTTTCTGTTGTAGTCACCTCTAAATAAAGCATTTATAGATGAACCGCTGCGGCCGCTAGTGGCAGCGCAACTGGGCGCCTCACGAGCAGCTGGGCACAGGGAGAGCAAGGAGCAGCTGTGCCCCATGTCTGAGAGTCTCTGGTTCAGCATACCTGGGCTGGATTGAAAAGAAACTGCTGCAGGGTGGGTGTGGATGATCCGGGCTGTGATAGTCTGGTCTGCTGGGTGGAGTTGTGACGAGAGGGAAGTCTGGATGTGGAAAATGGCGGGCTGCATGCAGTAGTGGAGGGTGGTGGTCTGGCTTATTGTGAGGCTCTGCTGAGGTGGCAGGCCAGGGCTAGGACCCGCCATGCCTCCCAGGCACCTCACGAGCAGTTGGGCACAGGGAGAGCAAGGAGCAGCTGTGCCCCTTGTCTGAGAGTCTCTGGTTCAGCGGATGCCTTTGGGTTCTACTAGCATTAGAAGGGACATATGGAGATATTACTGGTGCCTGCTCTAGCAAATAGATGATTAACGGGAAGATAGTGATAGTGATAGACTTTTATAACCATCTCTCAGTCTTGCTTTTCATGGAATCTAAGTTTTGTTGTATTTTGACAGTTCATTCATTTTGTTTACTTATATTTTTAATTGAGTAAAAAAAATTCAGTAATTGTTTTTCAGTTCTTGACTTATTTTACTTAACATAATAACCTCAAGTTACATGTATGATTCCTTGAAAGGTTTAGCTTTGCATTTTAATATTAATGGGTGGAATAGTATTTTATTAATATATATTATTAACTATATTATATATTTAATAATATATAACTTAAATATATAATATAGTTAATAATATATTTTATTAATATGAAATATATACAAGTACTTCTTCATTCAGTAGAAAAATTACTTTAAATACTGAACTTTAGCCTAGAGTAGTGACCTATTTGTTTTATATCTGAAAATAATTTTTTGTTTTTGGGGACACAGCTAGTAGTAGTCTCAGGAATCACTCCTGGTAAGCTCAGGGAACATATGTGAAGCTTTGCATAAAACTGAGTCAATGTTGTGAAAGGCAAGTGATCTACCTGCTGTGCTATGACTATAGTAAATAAAAGAATTCCTTCTGTACACAATATGGATATTTTATCCTTTTATTGCTGCTATCTTGATTGGTGAATTCAGACTACACAAATTTAGGATGATTGCTGATTTGTGGAGATTCATTATAGGCATTCTGTCTTTTGTTCTTTGGTTGTTTCATTCATATTTTTGAGTTTCTTTTCTATTAAATTCTATGTTTTCCTTTGAATTTTTTCCTCAGGTGAGTCTTCCAGTTTCTTCAGTTTATCCCCTGTCCGTACTCAAGATATTTGTAACAGTATATGTTTGATACAGTATCACTGTCTTCCCATTCATCTTCGATTTGCTCGAGCAGGCACCAGTAACATCTCCATATGACCTGTCTCATGCAAGTAGAGCCCAAGGGCACCTGCTTGCTCTAGGAACATAAAGAGCCTCAAACCATTCCATCAGGTCATGGGAATGAGGTCTATAATTGTTACTGGTATCTGGCATATCAAATATGACATGGGTAGATTGCCAGGCTCTGCCATGCGGGAATTCAAGAATAAAAAAAAAAACTGGGCTGGGGATAGGGCTCTTGCCTTGCACATGGCTAACTCCAATTTGATCCCTGGCATCCCATACGGTTCCGGTTCCCTGAGTCTGGCCGGAAGTGATCCTTGATGACTTCCTCTCAGGAGAAAGCCCTGAGGTCTGCTGGATGTGATCCCCAAACCAAGCCCCCAAAAGCAGACCATCTGAAATCTTAAATGACCTAAAACGGGGCTGAAGTTACTGCCCGAGAGACTCCTGTCTGCAACACACCCTCAGGGCAGCTGGAGGAAAGAGCGGCCCACTCTTCATACAGTATGTGAGATATATGAAACATTATATGTGTATCTAATATTTTTATCTAATACTTTATGCAGTTAGAGATGTATTGCTTTAAATAAAATTTTCTTCTTTTCCCTATTAATGTGCTTAATGGTATTGTATTTTATTATTGTTTATGTTTATGCTCTAATTCTGATCTCTAACCTCCTTATTCTGCCAACACTGCTGGCTTTAAATAAAACAACTTGTGCTTAGATGGATCAGACATTCTTTGTTGATAAGCTTATGTGGGTTGTATAGTTTGTTTCTGGTTGTATGTGAATGGTATAGTTTGTTTCTGGTTGTATTAGAAGGGATTGCTGTATGTTATGTGTATGATCAATGTTATGATCTATCGTGTTCAGTTTCTATGGCATGCCTATAGGAGGTTTCTGTACACTTTGCCCTTTCAATGTCCACGCCCAAGCTATTTCAGAATTTCACCAGTATTAAGACACTGTCCCACTGGTATTTTTATCTCCTGTACTGCTACTGAGTATGTGCAAGTGTGAAGTGTTGTCCCTTTGCACCTGGAACTCTACTGACAATGTCTTTTCATAACAGGTTATAAGAGCCCTGAAATAAACTATAGACAATCAAATAGGATGGGGCCTATTTTAATGGAAATAGAACAAATGCCAAAAAGGACATTTTTTAATGTTTTATGTTTTTAGTTATTTATTATCGTAGAGAGGGCAAGAAACTGTGGATTTTTGTTGCTCAGTTTGTTTGTTTGTTATGGACATTTTGTCTCACACCTGGCAATGCTCAAGGATCACTTCTGGCACTATATTCAGGAGTTAGTCCTAGGTGTGCTTAAAGGACCATATGGGATGTCTGGGATCAAACCCAGGTTGGCCACGTGCAAGGCAAATGCCCTACGCACTGTACAATCTCTTTGGCACCCACAAGCCACTAGTTTTAATTCCTTTTTTTTTCTCTAAACCGTTCTTAGTGACTTTTACTAAAACAATAAAAAATTCATTTTTTACACTTTAAGAATAATTTTATGTATTGTTTTCATTATTTCTTTGGTGTATATCCTCATTCCTTTAATTTACTTCCATTTAAACAAGCTTCTTTTTTCCTGAACCAACTGTTTCTACAATTTTATACAAATTAATGCCTCTGATATCTGAATTTTTAAAAATTTTTTAAAATTTTGAGGATATACCATTACAAGGATGTTCATAATTGGGTCTCTGCCATATAGTGTTCCAGCACCCATCACTCCACCAGTGCCCCATTCCCACCACCAATGTCCCTACACTCCCTCCCCCCAATCCCTGCCTGCTCCTATAGAAAGCACCTTTATTTTCTCTCTCTCTCTCTCTCTCTCTCTCTCTTTCTGTCACTGTATTTCTCTACCTCTTCTCTTACACTTTGCGGCTTTCCTACAGATATTAACAGTTTATGATGTAAAAGTCTCTATGTGTATATTCAATAGTGAGTTCTAGTGTGACATTATAATTCCTCATTCCCCAACAACCTCCCCAGTTTGCTGCAACTACAATGATCATTACAGTGTATAAATGTGAAAGATCCTGGGAAGACCCTGGTCCTAATCTTCATTATTATAAAAGCCTCTTGCGCAGTTGCAGAGCGGCCGCGCCGTAGCTGTGGCTCTTGTCTGTCTCTTGTCCTGCTTTGCCGTTGTGGAGGATGCGAGCCCATGGCCACACCCACCGACATGGAGGTGGAGGAGTGATATCTGAATTAAGGGATTTTTAAATCTTGTTTACTTTTAGATGTTTCATTTTAAATATTGTGTCTTTAAATTTATTTACATCCTACATAGCAGCTTTGGGGGCCTGAGCTACATAGCAGCTTTTAATTATAATTATTTTATCATTAGTGTTTTGTTTTCAATATATAATTTTCCTTGTGAAGTTAATGGATTATGCTTTCAGACAAGTATATTTTACCAATGTTCGCTCATTTTATAGACATTGTTGATAGACCATTTCTCTTTTTTTGTGATAAGAATTGGAGACTTTTTCCAAAGTAAGATCCAATGATCCCCATACATGTCCTTTCCACTAGACTATATGTAGTTCTTTATAATAAAACTATTCAAATAAGATGAAATGATTTTATAAAAAAAGCTGTAATATGGAAACACTTACTTTAAAGATGCTACATTTTAGAACATAAAATGCTACTATAGTCACTACCATTTAATTAGTTACTTTTGCATAATTTGTTTATCATGGCTCTGAATGTTTTGGATCTGAAAATGTGACAATAAAATGGAAAGATAAACTAAACTAGTCTCAATAGCAACTAAGTTCAATTGACCGTTTATTTCCATATTCCCTGAGAAGTTGTATAATGCTTATTTTTCCCTTTAATCAAATGGGAAACTTCAGTTTCTATAAACTCAATATGCTAATTCTTTGGAATTTTATGTTTCAGATAAATAATTGAAGCAAGGATTTATAACTCATATTATAAATACATATATACATAAATACATATGTATCTGTGTATACCTGTACTTGTATATATTTATAGTGTACCTATCTATGTTTTTCCTCAAGCTTCACTCAAAATTAAATTCAATTTATTCTCAACTATGTGGCTTTAAGAAATTTGCTTATCCCTCACATAAACTTGATTATCTCCATATATACAAAACAAAATGGACCAGAGTAATAGGACAGCAGGTAGCGTGTTTGCCTCACAGGTGGGTTTGATCCTCAGCATCTCGTATGGTCACCAGAGCACCTATAGGAGTAATTCCTGAGTGCAGAACCAGGGTAACTCCTGAGCATCGCTGAGTGTGACCCCAAAAAGCAAAAAACAAACAAAAAATCTGAATCCAGAACTTATCGACTATTATGAAGATTATGCTGGGCCCCCCAACGTGATGACTGGGAAGACGTGATACAGTGATGAAAAAATGAAGAGCAAACATTTTTGGGTGCCACGCCCTGTGATGCTCCTGTATTTCTCCTAGTTTTTTGCTTGGGGATTAAACTTCTGGCAGTACCTGACAGACCATGAAAGTTGTTTGGGATCATATACCAAGATTGGGTCACCCTCAATCTTAACCCTGCACTATCTGTCTGAACTGAGACATTGTAAGTATAGTAGACTGTTGAGTTTGAAGTGTCAAGTAATAAGAATACTTTTGTTTCCTTAATTATGAACCTCACTAACACTTATTTGACTTTTTTCAGAGAATTTTCCTGAGGACAGAATAGAACAATACATCTGAAAATAAACTTAAAGAAAACATCTAATCTACAAAAATATCTTATGAAAATATCAATATGCTCTGTATGTAGAAAGTGATATGTGATATTTGTCTCGACACCCATTTGCTTCCTCTTCAGTAGCTGATCAATAAGCTAAGTATGAGATTTGAGATGGCCCAATGAAAGAACACAATAATATTAGAGACTGAACTCACAAGAACGTCCAGTTTTATATTAATGAATTAAGTTTATTTTCATAAGAATTTCACCAGCAGTGCCCAATGGGACAAGTCAGAATAGTGCTGTTCCTGCTTTGCGTGAAGCAGAAGTGCTGTGTGCATAAGAGATGGTGCTTGTGAGGGGGAGCAGCGTGGTGCTCGGGAGTGACTCAGGTCTTTGTCCATGCAAGACATTCCTCTATTTCCTCTGAGCTATTTTCTATGCCAGGACAGTGTCTTTTTACAAAGAACATTTCTCTGGGGTCAAAGGGATACTACAAAAGTTCAGGCACTTGCCTTGCATGTGGCCAACCAAGGATCATAAAGTGTGTGTTTCTCAAAAATCAGGAAACAAAACAAAACACACATATTCACATAAACGCAAGAAATGATCATCTCTCCAAGTATCTTCCTATCAGTTTCTTGAAACGTGGTCTCTGCTTGCCTGTTTTCACTGGTGCTGACAATCCCAGTGGTTCTGTTCTCCTCACCAGGGTGCCATTCACAACATATCAAGTTCCAGTGTTTCCAGGATATCTTTTGAGGGAATGCAATATGGAATTCTGTTGCATACCCTCAAATTTCCATCAATGAATCTTTTCATATTTCTGTACTATTTGGCTCTAAAAATGATTATAGACCTCTACCCTTTGGAACAAAAGTAAGTTGCATAAATAAGTGCTAAGCTTGAATTTCACAGAGCATAGAAAATCACTTAGTGGCATTTTTAATATCCGTTTGAATTTAGAAATGTTCAGATATTTGCAGATTCATAGCAGAAAGAAAAAAGCCTCTTATGAAATTTAAAAAAATTTTTGTGGTAAACTGATAGCTATGATTTAAGTGGAGTTTTATAAAGAGAGGAACATTTTAGCTCAAAACTGTATACATAGAATTTTTCCACAGTGTGAGTAAAAGCTACTTGATATTGTGAAAACTCTAAAAAGTGTGTATTTATTGATCTAATTAACCATAAATATATACTACTTTATGAGAATCTAACAGAGGGAAAAGGAAATGAATAGTTATAGTGCTTGCATCCTGAAGTTGATATACTAGACAAAGAAACAAGAGCAGAACATGAACTTTATCAATGATTTATTTACTATTCATTTCTTCTAAATAAAAAATCGTATTCAACAGCATAATCTTTCCAATAATTTAATTTTATTGACTTATAAAGATTGATTTCTTTCATTTGTTTTGGGGGGATTTTTTTGGTCATACCCAGTGATTTTCAAGGATTACTTGGGCTCTATACTCAGGAATTACTCCTGGCAGTGCTCAGGGGACCATATGGGATGCCGAGGATCAAACCTGGGTTTGCTGCGTGCAAGGCAGATACACTATCTTATCGCTTGGGCCCCAAGATTGTTTTCTTATCCTTATGCAACAGACATAAAATTTGCACTTATAATAGTTTAAAATAATAATTTATTAGAATAGTACTGGATTTTTATTTAAAATATATTTTATATAAATGAATTAAACATCAGTTCTTCAAACACTTAAGGTACCTCATTTGAATAAAATTTTAAAGAAATCCTAATAATCATTAACACTAATACTTGTAAAATACCAAGATACCATTTTGATCTGTTGATATTTTACCTTGATTGATGCATTCCAAATTTAAAATTGTGTTATAGTAACAGGAGTTAGAGTCAAAATTAAATGGCATTGAATGTGGGGCTGGAGCAATAGCTCAGCGGGTAGGGTGTTTGCCTTGCACACGGCTGCACATGCCAGCCAGAGTTAGATCCCCGGCATCCCATATGGTCCCCCGAGCCCCGCCAGGAGTAATTCCTGAGTGCAGAGCCAGGAGAAACCGCTGAGCATTGCTGGGTGTGAGCCAAAAAAGCAAAAAAATAAATAAATAAATAAATAAATAAATAAATAAATAAATAAATAAATAAAAATGGCATTGAATGACTACCTTAAGTATGTTTCCATGTAAATTATATGTTATTTTAATTCAACTTAATTTTGTAAATATAACTAATATAATTAGTAAAGGATTAAGTAGAATAAAAGAGTAAATTTTTGAAGTTTGATTTACATTTAAGTTGATGCTCAGTTTTTTTATCAGTTTCAATGAAATATAATATACAACCCATTTATTTTAATTATCTAATTTGATCCTGTAATTAGGCAGTACATATCCTTAAACTCATTTCATTTCCTTCAAACACTCTTCTCTTTCTCTTTTTCACATTAAACACATGAATAAATAACTTTAGGAATTCCTAATATTTATGCTTACACAGTGTAAAAATCCCACTTGAAATGATAATAGTGACTAAAGAACAGAGTAATATCAGGTTACTTAAATGCATTTCTGGGCATCAGTATACCATAATTGAGAGCAGATTATTATAGGTAAGAGAAATTGTGAATATCATCACTATAGGGTCACAATCTGAAGAAATTCAGGATACTGTGAAAATAAACAGCGTGTTGAAATCAATAGTAAGGTCAAGTTTCCTAAACTATGAAGTCAACAAGTCCTTTAAAAATATGGCATTTGCCTAGTGCCTTAGATATAAAATAGCTTTGGTCAGAACCTTGAGTAGCTACTTAAAAGAATTCTATTATGTTTTTAAAATTGTCAGATGGATATGGTTATTACTTTGATGAGGCATATTCCTTTCTTTTTATACATACCTACACTGGATGCTGATATGTCTCTTATTATGTTGAATTATATTTATTTTTTTGAATTATAATTGCATCTTAAATCTCATTAGACCCACCCCTAATACACACTGATGAAAACAAAGACATAACCCTCCATGATATTGACTCAAGTGGTATCTTTGGTGATACAAATTGGTAAGGAAAGCAAAAGCAAAAATAAGTGTGGATATATAAGCTGCTATTACATTAAAACAAAAATATATCTATTTTTTATTCAATGGCAGAAAACATTTGGACATAAAATTGGCAAAGGATTAATATCATATATATACAAATATATTTGTCTGGCTACATTCCTACCTATCTTTGAAGAGAGAGTTCAGAAAAAAACTGTTGTGCAGATAACCTTTCTATGGAGTACTTGACATAATCTTTATAAAATAAAATTTTATCTCTCAGATAATGATAATTTTATTTCCCTATACATAGGTATAATATAAATTCACGACATTCTCTTGTCCCAAATTTTCACAAGAGTAAATAATCAGAAAAGTAGTCTGATTGAAGTAAAAAAAAAAAAGTCCTCATATTCTTAACACTAAATGTCTCAAGACCTGGGGTGTTATCTCTGTGGCATCACAAAGTCCAGCTTCATATATAAACTAATCAAAGTGATTAAAAAATTTTACAGTAAAACTCTCAGGAATAATAAATACATATGCTACATTAACTTAATAAACATAATGTCATGACATTATTGTATATATTTACCATTTAATTATATTTTGATGGCTTCATATGTGGGAACTCTCTGGCAGATATTTACCAGATCCATATTTATACTTTATTGTCTTCAGTATAGACATAGATTGCATGTCCCAGTCTCTGTGTGAAGTGCTCAATGGAACCAAGTTTGAGCCAGCAGAATTTAGATGAGAGTGGAACAAACAGTCCTAGCTTATGCATTATCCTGTACTTTCACAAGATTCCTTTTCTTCACCCTTCATCCATTTACATGATTCATTTTTATTTATAGTTGAACATTTATATTAATGCAGATTCAGTGGAATAAGCCAATACTCTAGAGGTTAACAAAGTCATTTAAGAGAACAAGCCTGGAATTGTAAATAATGCCAGAGAAAAGAAAGAAACTTCTTTCTATCTAATATAAACTGGCTTTAACATATATGGTGCTTTTAGTCACAAACGTCAAAATCATTTGATATCTAGTTATTCTGACTACAACCTATGGCATAATACATATTTTTGAATATGATTTATGTGATCAAATTGTAATATGTGAAAGTGAAAGTTCCAGTCGTGACCAACAGCATTGGCATCTTAACGTGTTGCATTTTTGCATATAACATTCGCTTGCATTTTGCTTTTAAAGCTCATATGATCTTGACTTAGAAGAAAACAGTCAAAGTGAAATCTTTTAATATAACTTACATGATAGCAATTAATGATAATATGTCAAGTATGCCATGTTTATCTGCTCACCATTATATCATTTAAAGATGTTGAAATTAAATTTCTCAAAATATTAATAAAAATGAAATATTCAAATTCAGATATTCAGGTTGTAGAATCTAAAATGCATGTTCTAATACTACCTAAAATCATTTAAAAAATACATGACCAAATTTTGGTGTAAAAATATACTTAGCCTACAAAGAGATATTTGGGTATGTCACTTGTTAGTAGTTATATTTTGCTGCTACAGATAAAATAATTTCAATTTAATTAAATATTACCATACTTTTAAATATTATACTGTGTGATTTTAAGTTGAAATTTAAATATTTACTGCTTTGTCCTTATTTTTGGGGGATATTATAATACCATTTTACATTTATTTCTTAATTTCTCTCCTAAAATGTTTTGCAAAAGTTATTTTGCATTCTTTCCACCCAATTTCATATGGTCATATTTGTTTCCTTACTTACTGTTCATGACTCATTCAAAAGTGGTCTTATAAAGATTTAAGTGGAAAATTTTTAATTTTCTAAAACATTTTTAAAAAGCTAGAACTTAGTAGGAATAGTATATCCAATTGTAATTCTAGATGAAAGGAATTGATTTTATAGAGTAAATAGTGTGGCTACTTCATTTTACCAGCAATCAATAATGATATATCCTAATCTTGCTCTGTATTAGACAAAAATGTGACACATAAATCAGATGATATTCGAGCTAACTAGAAAGAACAAATCAAGTTTTATTTCTATTTGTGTTTGTTTTCGGCCATACCTGACAGTTCTCAGGGCTGAACTCCCAGCTCTTCTCAAGTATCACTCTTGAATATTATATTTGGAAATGGATTGTTGCAAAGGGGTTTTGTTTAAGGAGTTAGAAAGTTTTTGAATGGGATTAATGTCCTTTTAAAGAGAATCCAGAGAACTCTCACCTCTCTTCTATATAAGCACTTGGTGACAAGATACCCATTTATCTAGGAATTAGGAAAAGTTACTCATCAAATCTTTGATTTCTGGACGGGGTGAGAGGCTTTTTGTGGGAGTCTTTGAAATGGTTATAAGGAGGACCTGAAGACCTCCCTGAAAATACTCAACTATATAAGTCAATGATTGACTGTAGGAACCCAAGTATATAGCGCTTTTTGGCCCTGCAGTGGCTGGGATTACTCAGAATATTCTGGCAGTAACCAGAGGCCTCCTGGGCAACACCAGAAAATACTTAAAGGAACCAGGTGGTATTGGGGATCAAAAATGGGGGTAGAGTGTATGCATCACACATATGTTAATCCCTGAAGTATTTATCCCTTTCAAATTGTTGTTATGCAATTTGAACAGATTAACATCTCTTCAAAGATGTCTGTGCAGAAATATTTCAAGTGCTAAAATTCAGATGGTGCTAAATTCATGGAAAGATAGAGCTAAAATGTTATTTTTAGCTTTGGCTACAGCTCATATTAATTGGCTTCAAAATGACTTGTTGCAAGGGCAAAAAGGATTGGTCCACAGTTGGAAGCCTGCCTCAACTGGGGAAGAAGGCAGTTAGGATAGAGGGAGGAGTCACTATTACCATGATAGTTGGAAATGGTTATTTTGGAAACAACTGCATGATAAAACAAAAGTGGGAAACAGAACAAAACCAATAAATCCTCAGTAGCTGTGTTACAAACCATAATACCCTGAGAGGGGAGAGAGAGAGAGAGAGAGAGAGAGAGAGAGAGAGAGAGAGAGAGAGAGAGAGGGAGAGAGAGAGATAAATAGAGAGAAGCAAAGTGCCTGCCAAAGAGGCAGACTTGGGGCAGAGAGGTATTTGGGAGATAATCGAGAGGGAGAAACTGGGGATATTGATGGTGTGAGACATAAAGACCAGTGGTGTGATGGGTGTTGAATCATTGTATGACTGAAATCCAACCATGAACAGCTTTGTAACTGCATATCTCATATATCTCATAGTCTATTAAAAATAAGTTAACAAATAATTGTTGTTACCTCTCTCTTTTTTACAGAGAAAAATGTTTTTAAATGGATAAATGAGAATATGGTCTTGAGGAAGAATGCAATTGACTAATTTTAGGCAGTATGCCCCCCTTGCTTTGGAAGAAAAGCTTCTGTATAAATGCTTTAATTCAATATTAGCAACTAAACTTGGCATCTAATAAATTATATAATATGACATAGAACTTTATGTCTTTAAAATTTGGTGCCTTAAAATTATTATACTTTAAAATTATTTCATTAAAGGTCTGTGACTACCACACTGTCTTACATAGTTGTCACGCCACATCCTTTCTATGGATTAATTTTCATAAAGAAAGCTTCTCAGGATGGTTTCTATAGTTTCCTTTCTGTTACTCTTTATAAGTTCTATTCATGTATTTAATCTGTCATTTGAAAGATTTTTTTGGAGTCAGAGGGACAGCACAGTGAATCAGGAGCTGGCCTGACATGCCACACAGCTGTTTGGGGTGACCCCTTAGCTCCAAGTCACCATGCGTTATCCCTGAGCAGAGCCTGTATACTGAACACTCTTAGATATTGCCCAAGACTCAAAAACGAATGAATAAATAGAAATAAAACTTTCTTGTTTTTCTTTGACGCTTTCACTAATATCATCTGCTTTATGTGTCACACAATTTTCTAATATCAAGCAAGATTAATATATATAACTCTTGATTGCTAGTAAACAGAAACTGATGTAATAGTTCTGACTTGTAGTATGTTTGTCAATTTCCTTGTTATTACTGTTCACATCATAGAGGGTTTAATACCTCTCAATGTTCTAAATAACTCACACCCTACCTATCTATCTATCTATATATATATATAAAAGCAACTCTTCTACTGTGCTTACAAAAATCAATCCCATCACTTTACTGTTAGTGTTCATTCAAGCATAGTGTGAGTACAAATGAAGACACCTGGCCAGTAATAGAGGCATGAAACTTAAGACAATTACATAATACTGAAGTAAAGATTGCTCAAATAAAATAATATATATTGGGTACAGTGATAAGAATAGAGCAAATGATAGCTTAGAAAATGAAAATATATTAGACTCCTTCAATCTTCTAGAACTGAATTCCCTAGTGCTAAGATCCACTGAGATCAAACAAGGTTATAGGAGGTTGATGAGTTTCTATGATGCTCAGAAATAGAATAGAAATGCTCATCCATGAATTTTTTGTGCCAAACTTTAAGATAAATTCAATGAGTGATAGCATATGAGAGCATAAATGGAAAGATAATAAATGGAAAAGTCACAGGGTTAGATCCACCTGATTATAACATCAAAACATCTAGATAGCCATATGCTAAAAACATTGCTGTGAAAAATAATAGCTACTATGAACTCTGAGTTCCTGGTCGATACACTTACCTTCTAAAAAGAGAGAGAGAGATAGGTCCATGAACAATGCTTCCTTTCACTTAAAGAACAAGGTTAGAAACAAAATCTTAATAAACGTAAACTGAGATAAAAATAAAACGCTGTGTAATATTTATGAAGAAATCTGGGGCCGGAGCGATAGCCTAGCGGGTAGGGTGTTTGCCTTGCACGCGTCGCAGGCCGGCCAGGGTTCAATCCCCCGGCATCCTATATGGTCCCCTGAGCACCGCCAGGAGTGATTCCTGAGTGCAGAGCCAGGAGTAACCCCCTGAGCATCGCCGGTGTGACCCAAAAAAAAAAAAAAAATATATATATATATATATATATATATATTTATGAAGAAATCTCATACCATAAATGTGCATAACATTAAAATTTTAGTCAACATATATATGTGAATATAAGCATATATATTTTGATAATGTTTTGACTACAACCTATATATATTTATTTTTTAAAAATATAGAAACAAACAAAATAATAATTTGTAGTAATTTACTATAAAATTATGTTATACTGCTCTCAAAAAAGTGATTTCATATCCTAACAGAGAATGTTAGGGTACTCCTTATGTAATATGATAAATTGGCCAAAATCATTGACAGATAAATTAGTTAGATACTATAATGAGAATTTTTCTTCAATTTTAATATTGTTGATATATAATTGTCTCCATTGTACTTATCTAATGGTGAAGGCTTTAATAAGATATCTTCTTCTTTGGAAATAATTATGCATATTCATTTTATGCTTACTAAGTGCTCAAATTACTGTATGTGTTGATTAAAATTTATAACTATTTAATGATTTTTAGCTCAAACACAAATAAAATTATTTATGACAATGGAAATATTCAATTGTTGGGTATGTTCTAAAACTTTTAAATCACGAATTTCTCTTTCCAGTTAAACTCAAATCAGATGGCATTAGAAACTGGGTTTTCTAGATCTAAGATGCATTCTCTTTTCTTTTACTGACATGTGGATGTTATCACCCAAGATAAAGAGGGATCCTTTCAGAAATAATTGCTTTGGTTTTTATATCTGAGCTATTATCTTCACAGAATCTATTGTGTTCTTCGAGGAAGGAACCACACACTGAATGCATCTTTGTCAAGTCATTGGTACTTAAGATGTCACATTGGTGACCCTGGCTGCTGAATCAAAAAAAGCAGGTGATAAACCTACTAAGCAAAACAGTGAGCGACATCCGGCTTCTCCTTTTGTGAGGTTGTGGTCCAGGGAGGAAGGATTTATTTCTAAGAAACTGTGACTCTACTGAGCCTGCCATCAGTTGACCACGTTGCATTTGCCGGATGTCCTGTACAAGCTAAATATTCACCGATACAGGTTCAGTATTTAACAAGCTCTCAACCTCCTCGAGGTGAATATAAAAAAATACATGGAGACAATTCTCTGACAAAAGTTCAAAAGTTCAATTTTCCACAGTTATTGCTGTTCATAGAATTTTTTCTTAACATATTCTACACAAATTAACTCCTGAAAAATGACACTTCTCAGTGACAATTGCAAGACACTAGGTAAATGTTTAGACTGCTACATAAATTAAATATAGCATCGATATCCAGAGCTTTCTACTAAATCTGTCACTGAAAACATCCTTCCCAATTGCATTTTTAAAAATTGTTTAACTATCTCTTGCTAAAGACTATGAAGAAGATAATGCTATGGTGGAAATTTATTCTGGGGTTTGTTGTGCTTGTTCTTTTTTTTTAATAATTTTTTGAAGATGTAAGCAGTTTCTGGGAAACTTGGTTATTTACTTTTATGAAAATTACCTAAACAAGAAAGTAAAATCGAAAAATCTCTATAAGCATAGCCCAGATTATAAAAGATATTCAAAGCTAAAGAATCGGCAGTCCTACTCAATGCCAAAGTTACACATTTTACATAAAAGATTTTTTAATTATTTGCATTTTATGTGTTCCCTCCTTCCCATAATATCATAAATGTACAAATTTTACATCTTCTTTAAAATATCATAGCTTAAAATATTCTCTTTAGAATAGTCAGTGTATAATCTTATCAACATTGTGTGAATTGTCTCTCATGTTTCCATATATCTAAAACTTCTACTATTAGAATTTATCTAGAACCCTAAGCTAATATAGACACCTATGCAACTCCAAAAAACTAGAATTATAAGCAATCACAAATAAAACATTATTTATAATCAAATTAACAGTACAATCATAAGACAGAAAATCACAGTCTCCCCAGGAAAGAGGGATGAAATTTTTCCAAGGGAATTGCTGACTATGGAAGATGGAAATGGTGATTGCATGTCCTTAACGTTCGATTATTAACTTAGAGTATGGTGCTAACAGATCATTTATGCTGTTCTCATAAAGAGTAGCCCCAATTGGTGAGATAATTTTCCGGTATTGACTATAATTGAGATCAGTTGTTTATTTATCTTAACTTGTAGGATATAGTGAGCTAATGCCTCTTATCAAAGTAAAACCACTGCCTTTAAACTTTTTTTACACTTGTATACTAGTAACAGTCTGAGAACTAATTGTTGAATCCACAAAGTCTTATTTCCCAATCAGATCATCAGAAATAGCACACTTAAATCTTAATGTGTCCTGTTTTCCAAACCTTTAGTTGAATATAAATGTTACAGGTGGGGCTGGAGTGATGGTCCAACGGGTAGGGCATTTGCTTTGCAAGTGGTAAACCTGGGCTTGATCCCCAGCATCCCATATGGTCCCTGAGCACTGCTAGGAATAATATCTCAGTACAGAGCCAGGAGTAACCCCTGAGCATTGCCATATGTGACCCAAAAAACAAACAAACAAAAAAAAGTTACAATCAATAATATATATGAACAAACAATATATCTTTCCTGCTATGGTTTGTGAATATATATAGTGATATGTGTTGTAAATTTTGCAATAAAACATGTCTATATATATACATATATATATATATGCATCTGTGTATATATCAGATGAGCTGGGCATGTAATGTGATTGGGAGACGATTGCTGGACTAGAGCCATTACTGACTGTATCCCACAGGATGTCAAAAGATCACGTGGCCGTCCACCTACAAGATGGTCAGACTTCTTTATCAAGACCCTGAATGAACAGTTTGAGGCTCTTCGTATTCCTGAAGCAACCAGATGCCATTGGGCTACACTGGCACATGATAGGGTCAAATGGAAATGTTACTGGCTCCCGCTCAAGTAAATCGATGAAAAACGGGATGCCAAGTGAAGTGATCAAGTATATGTACATAAAATACAGTTGTATTATATATAAATATATATTATATATAGTACAATCTAGCTGTAGTGTTAGAAAACCTTTGACATATTGAAAGTAATGTCATACGGTTGTGGCAGTAAATTTGAACTGTGTTCTATTCATAAGGTCCTACTAGTAAGATTACTTTTCTCTAGTGGCAAAATCATAAAAGATCATTTGATTAGAAACTTCTGATCACCTTCGCTTCCTGAAGTACATACTACTTCATTCTCAAGCTGCACTCAGAAACTATAAAGAGTGAACAATTAAATGTTTCCTGTTTATAACATGATTCTTTAAAAATTACGCTACCATTGGAATGCAAGAATTTTACTCTGGGAGAGAAACAAACTATTTATAAATTTCTTTTTGTAAATACTACCATCAAAGCTGATTTCCAATTGTCAACAATTTAATAATCATCTCTCTGAATATGTAACAAGTAGCACTCATGGAAAAGTAATCTCCCCCCAAGCTAAATATTTGTTTTATCCTGACTCTGAGTTTTATTCTGCTATACCTCTCTGTCTCTGTCATGGGAAACTCATTAATTTTGCCTAAACTAGTCCTTTAATCAGATTTAGTCTTTTATTTTCTCATTCATTTTCTTTCTCTCTTTCTTCCTTTCGCTTTCCTTTCTTTTATTTTCTTTCTCTTTCTTTTATATTTTCATTTCTCATATCCTTCCCTTTCTTCCTCTTTTCTTCTTCCTTCCTTCCTTCCTTCCTTCCCTTCCTTCCTTCCTCCCTTCCTCCCTTCCTTCCTTCCTTCCTTCCTCCCTTCCCTTCCTTCCTTCCTTCCTTCCTTCCTTCCTTCCTTCCTTCCTTCCTTCCTTCCTTCCTTCCTTCCTTCCTTCCTTCCTTCCTTCCCTCCCCCCCATATCCCTATCTCTCTCTTTAAAAAATAACTTATTGAAACATTGTTATTTTCAACGTTCTTTCAGATATTCAATATTCCAACACCAATCCCACCACCAATGTGCCCCAACACTAAAGCTCCTAGTTTCCTGCCCACCCACTGGCCTGCTCCCTAACAGGCACTAATTGATTTAGTTTGTATTGATTATTACAACATGCATCTAGAAATAATGTAATATAGTCATAACCTCTTTACTGTGTTGTTAAGTGCAAGTTGGGCCATCTAGGTTATTGCTTTCACTTATTGAACATAGTGAGATCGACTCAATTCTTTTAACGAAGTTGCTCATGTTAATTTGTTATAGACACTCAATATTCAACCCCAATCCTGCCCGATTGAAACTTCCCACCATCATGATTTCCAATTTTCCCAACCACCCTTAAACCTTCCCCTATAGCAGAGTCTCAATAATTTATTTTATATTTCATATTATAGATAGATGATTTGCTAAAAATGATCAAGAAATGTTTTCTTAGAAGGAAGCTAGTGAAGATTGTTGAATCACCCATGGAGCCATTAAGCACTCATATAAGAAATTACTGATATGTTGTTAACAGATAGATATTGTATGTGTATATTTTGATATTGGTTGCCTTCTACTTTATATTCATTAAATTTGGTATGATACTCAGTATATCAGTATTGTAGAGTTAGAGATGTCACACGGCATTGAATGCAGTCATACACTTTAGCTATTTCAAAATTTAAGGAGGTGCTAACACTGCTTTGTCAATCTGCTGTCTCAGTCACACACTTGAGCATTGCTTTAACTTCTATTAAAAATCAGAATATGTTTTCTCAAGGAGAGCTTGCATGATTAAATAAATGCTGTGCTACTAATTTAAACTTTATTCCTTTTTATATTTTTGTTTCTATTTCAGTCTTTTCGTTAAAATATTTTCTGTTTCCATTTGTGTCTCTGTATGTTGTTGTAGTCTGAATATTGGATCAGCTACTTCCCAATCCTCATATTCAAGTTCTAACTACCTATATGATGACATTTTACAAATGGGACTTTTCCAGGCAAGTGAGTTTTCATGAAGTAATAGTGTGAGTTTCTCTGAATGTATTTATTATCCTTATAAAGAGGTATCATGCCACTTGGTCTCTCTCCCCTCTGTCATATGAAGATATTATGAAAAGGTTGCTTTATCTGAGTCAGAAAGAAAAATTTTATTAAAATATAATTCATCCTGGCCTTCAGGACATGGATTTTTGTCCTCCAGAGCTCTGAGAATAAATATTGTTTACAGTTTAAAAATTCAGGTTAATATTTTGTTATGGCAGCCCAAGGTAACTCAAGATAATGAGTAACCATTGTGATTGCCTACAGCCAATCAATACATTAACTTCTCTGAATCCAGCTTGAGTATTATCTCTGGATCAGCTCCTACTGGCACTCTGCTCCACCCCTAATTTCTCCCTCCTCCCTTTCCCTTCTCCCACTTCTCAAGTATATCATCTCTCTCTCTCTCTCTCTCTCTCTCTCTCTCTCTCTCTCTTCTCTCTCCCGCTAGGTGCAGCAGTGTGGTCAACAGACAGTACTGCAGTTCTCCTTTCTATACTAGGAGTTGGGGAGACAGGTGGAAGGCAGGGGATTCCGTGCCTCAGTGAGACCAACTGGGTAACTATAAATTAGCAGCTGCTTGGGCAAAGGTCTGTTGTTCTTGAGCATGTGTGTGTAACTGGGGGCCTAGGTGACCCTCCAGTAGAATTTATACAAGAAAAGGTAGAGTTGTGAGGTGGCAAAGTCCCAGAAAGAAGCAAGACATGGAAAACTCTACAACAGATAATGATGGTGGCTGAGAAGAACCTGGACAATATTTAATTGTCCAGAAGACAAGAAATAGGCTTTAAATGGTCACCACACTAGTACTACTCTCTTAAAGCCATGTGTGAATCCAGAGAGAAAACAGGACACTGAAAGAACATTAAAGAAATTCTGCAGATCTGCAGTTCCTGTGCTTGGACACTACCATCTGGTAGAGGAGTAATTGTTTGAAATGGGCAAGTTGGACGTCTCCAGTGCCGTAGATGCTATAGCTACGATCACGGTGCATGTTGCATGGCAACTTCAGTGAAAACTGGAATTCTCCTTATTATTATTATTATTATTATTATTATTATTATTATTATTATTATTATTATTATTATTTCATTGCCCCTCAAGGTTGTACAGGTGCGGCTGTGGTGCCCGGCTGTATCTGCAGGTGGCAGATAGGAGACAAGCTTGTCTAGACTCAGGGCTCTGCCCCATGGGTTCTGGATAGTTGATGGTCTGGCATAGTAAAAGACTGGGCCCCCTTGGGTGAACCTAGAGCAACTGCAGAGTCTGGCAAGCAGTAACCAGTGTTGTATTCGATATGCCAAAAACAGTAACAATAATGGACCTCATTCCCAACAAATGGAGATGTTACTGGTGCCCGCTAGAGCAAATAGATGAATAATGGGAAGACAAGTGAAAAGTGACACTATTATTATTTCAGTTTTACTAAATCACTGTGAGATAGACCATTACAAAATTGTTCATGATTGAGTCTTTGTTATACAGTGCTCCAACAAGACAAAACTGGGTTTTCCTGAAACACATCAAGCAATTTTAAGCATCTATTCATTTTCAAATCACATTCAAATTTTATTATTGTTATAATTCATTTTAAATGTATGACATCTTTATAAATAGCTGTCTACTATTCTTATTTTAGTTTCAAAACTTTTTTGGAATCATTTCCCTCTCTTCTGAATATATCCTTTGGATATTCCTGATATCAATTCCACTGTGGTAAAAACTCAGTGTTTGTCTACATGAAATGTTTGGCTTTCAGACTCACTTTGCTTGGTATATAATTCTGAACTTATTTCCATTTTCCCTCCTTAGAACTTTGAAGGTAGTATTTCACTGGATTTTCTCTTGACTGGTTACTTTTGAAAAGCCGGTTCTGAGGGAAAATCAATCGTCAACCACACGGAGAGTAGGGAAACAAGCACTGATGCCAGCACCTACTTTCAGAGACCTTCATTTAATTGGGCTGAATATGTCATGGGATATTTAAAACCATGTCAATCATTAGAATGCACAGCCCTTTTTGAAGCCCTTTGTACTAGATTACTTTGCTCTGCACGTGATCTCATTTCTCTATTTTGTTTACTCTTATTTTGCCTGGTGGTTGGGAGGCTACTCCCAGAACAGTGAATCTTTGGAAACTGTGTGCTATATGGGAGCGAAACTGGGGTTACCACATATCCTTTGAGTGGTCTGCAGACTTTTTTTCAAGTTTTCCTCAGTTTCCTTTCCTGTGCCTACCTCATAGACATCCTATTATTTCTCTTAGGTGGATCTGCGTTATTCATCAATCATTATTCTCAAATTTACAACATTTAAAAATGTATTTTCTCTCTTTAATCTTTCCATCCTCATAATTCTGGATTGTCATGTATGTTTACATCACTTGATCACTTGACTTCACATAGATCATCGATTTACTTGAGCAGGCACCAGCAACATCTCAATACATCCTGTCACATGCTAGATAGCCCAAGGGCATCTGCCCTCTCCAGGAACATAAAGAGCCTCAAACCATTCCATCAAGTCATGGGAATAAGGTCTATAATTGTTACCGGTACTTGGCATGTCAAATACAACACGGATAGCTTGCCAGGCTCTACCGTGTGGGTGGGATACTCTAGTAGTCACCTCAAAACTCGGTACATCTACACAATGGAATACTATGCAGCTGTTAGGAAAAATAAAGTTATAAAATTTGCCTATAGAATGGATGGACATGGAGAAGATTATGTTGAATGAAATTAGCCAGAAGGAGAGAGACAGATACAGAATGACTGCATTTATTTGCATGACATAAATATACATGTACATATTATGATACCAATATCCAAGGTCAAGTGAAACATGTATCAGGAGGTTGTGTCAAAGGTGGAAATTATCACAAACGTGTGGGTGTCAGAGGCTAGGTAAGACAGAAAATAGAACAGTGCGCTAACAAGTGTCGAAAAGTACTAATACCAACCTAGAACTGAACATTAAATACAGGCAAAAAGATACACATGACAACCCTTTAATGTATGTTCTGTAATCCATAGTCTGGAAGGGAAGGAAAAGAGAAAGAGAGAGAAAGGGAAAGAAATAAAGAACCTGCCATGGAGGAGGGGCTTGGGGAGGGGAGGGGAACCAGGGATGTTGGTGGTGGGAGATGGACACTGGTGGAGGGATGGGTGCTGGAACACTGTATGACCAAAACCCAAATATGAACTTTTTAATTGTATATCTTACACCCTGCAGAGCAGAAACCAGCTTTCCCGTTGACCCCCTGCATCCCATGGACCACGAGAGCAACTTCCGACCCGAGTCCACCATCCTGATGGAGCCTCGGAGGAGCCCAGAGAAACCCCCACACCTTGCTGGCAGCGATCTGAGTCACAATCCACACTCTGCAGCTGGTAAGATCTCCCCCAGCATATTAATCCAGTCTCCAGCCCACAGATTAATCCAGTCTCCAGCCCAACTTGTCAGAAACCCAGCCTACAAGGACCCGCCCTGCAGAGAACCGCCCTTCAGAAGAGAGTATTTCAAGCCCAGGAATGCTTGAGCCTAAGACACAGGTACACCCGGCAGAGCAGAAACCAGCTTTCCCCGTTGACCCCCTGCATCCCATGGACCACGAGAGCAACTTCCGACCCGAGTCCACCATCCTGATGGAGCCTCGGAGGAGCCCAGAGAAACCCCCACACCTTGCTGGCAGCAATCTGAGTCACAATCCACACTCTACAGCTGGTAAGATTTCCCCCCCAGCATATTAATCCAGTCTCCAGCCCACAGATTAATCCAGTCTCCAGCCCAGCTTGTCAGAAACCCAGCCTACAAGGACCTGCCCTGCAGAGACCCGCCCTTCAGAGGAGAGTATTTCAAGCCCAGGAATGCTTGAGCCTAAGACACAGGTACACCCGGCAGAGCAGAAACCAGCTTTCCCAGTTGTGCGCGGCCTGCTGGTACCGCGATTTACCTCCAAATTACCATAAATATTCTACACACCCCTCTGAGAGCCCCCCACAGTAATGAGAATATAGCGCCCGCATGGCAGAGCCTGGCAAGCTGTCCGATGCGTGTTCGATATGCCAAATCCAGTAACAAAAATGTTTATTTTCCTGACCCCGAAAGAGCCCTTAATACGGCAGCAGTAAGAAAGGCAAACAAGCAGTGCCTGATAAAATTTCTCGGCTGTCCTAGGCTGCCAAAACGAAGAAGGACTAAAATGACTGTCTGTACTTTCAATGCACATACACTGGCATCAGAAGCATATATTGAGGATCTGATGGTGCAAGCGCAAAAGATCAAGTACGACATCATTGGTCTGACTGAGACGAGGAGGCGTCAGTTGCATCATGCTGTATTTGACACTGGAGAAGAATTGTTCCTTGGAACATGTGACGAAAGAGGCGTCGGTGGCGTTGGTGTCCTTGTCAACGCGAACATGGCTGTCAACATTGATTCATTTGAATGCCTAACAAACCGATTAGGACGATTGCACTTGAGGAGATGTGGCCCACTGCCAGCAATTTCTATCTTCATTGTCTATGCACCAACATCCACATACAAAGAAGATGAAATTGAGAAATTCTACATGGAATTGGAGGAGTTCTATAAAAAAGATCACACCTTCTACAAGATCATAGTCGGTGATTTTAATGCCAAGATAGGACCGAGAAGATCGGCTGAAGAACTCCACATCGGGACCCATGGCCTAGAATGGAACGAACAGGGTGAGAGACTATCTGAATTCATCATGTCCACCAAGACTATTCATGGGAACTCACAGTTTCAGAAGGCTGAAGCGAAACGTTGGACATGGGAATCTCCTGGCGGACAGTTCCACAATGAAATTGACCACATCATCTTCAATCGACGGTTTTGTCTGACCGATGTTGCTGTCGTCCCCAAATTCCAGACAGGATCGGACCACCGTCTCCTTCGTGCAAAATTCTACTTCCCGCAATGGGGAGAAAAGGCTGCAAAGTTTAAGAAGAGAACTCCCAGAACGACCACCAACTGGGAACTCTTTGGCACCATTGCGGCAACATGGGAAGATACCATCATTGATGACATCAATGAAGAATACAACCGACTGGTTCAGCACCTCCATGATTGTGCGGAGAATGCCGAGAGAGAGAAAGACACAAAAGTACGCTTGTCTTCAGAAACTCTTGAGCTCATTAGCCAACGTGGCAAGGCGCGAGCCTCAGGAGACCAAATGCTAACGTCCAAGCTTGCTAAACAGTGCAGAGAAGCTATAAAAGCAGACCTCAAAGACAGAAGAGAAGAAATACTGGAAGATGCAGCAGAAGCTGGGAAAAGTATTTGCACTGCCCGCCTGTCCTTCAAAAACCCCCCCCCCCCCCCCAATATAAAAAAAAAAAAAAAAACAAAAAAAAAACTTGATAGCCACATTCACCTGCCCACATACCAAATTCCACAGGATGGATATGTCATTCCCAACGTTCTCCCTTCTGAAATCTGACATGCCATCTCGTCGGTAAAGAAGGGAACAGCACCAGGCCCAGACAAAGTCAGACCCGAACACCTGAAGAATCTGCCGTCGGTACTCATCAATACACTAGCTCGGCTCTTCACACGCTACCTGTCCGAATGCAAGGTGCCCTCCCAATGGAAAACCAGCAGGACAGTTCTACTGTTCAAGAAGGGAGACATTCACGACATCGGCAACTATCGCCCCATCTGCCTGTTGTCTGTCATCTACAAGCTGTTTACACGAGTCATCCTGAACAGGATTAGCAGAACACTAGATGAAGGACAACCATGTAAGCAAGCAGGTTTCTGGAAAGGATTCAGCACAATTGACCATATCCACACAGTAACCAAGCTCATTGAGGTTTGTAGGGAGTACAAGATGCCGCTCTGTCTCACGTTCATTGATTTACAGAAAGCCTTTGATTCTGTGGAGACTGAAGCAGTCATCGAAGCCCTAGCCAAACAGGGTGTTCAAACCCAACACATCAAGATCCTTCGTGAGCTGTATTACGGATTCACCACCAGGATCTCACCATTCTACAAAGAAGTGATCATTGATGTCAAAAGAGGGGTTCGACAGGGTGATACCATCTCACCAAAACTCTTCAGTGCCACTCTTGAGAACATCATGAGACAATTAGAATGGGAAGGAATGGGAGTGAAGATAGATGGTCGGGAACTACACCACCTCCGCTTCGCTGATGACATCGTTCTAATAACACCAAACATTAGCCAAGCGGCACAAATGCTGGCTGACTTTGACCGAGAATGTGGAAAGGTAGGTCTACAGCTGAATCTGAAGAAAACTATGTTCATGAGAAATGAACTAGTTCCAGAGGCCCCATTCACTCTCAATGGAACAAACATCTCTGAATGCAGCAGTTATGTGTACCTAGGTCGAGAAGTCAACATGATGAACGACCTAAAACCTGAGCTGCGCGAGGAGGAAGAGAGGCGGCATGGAATGCCTTCAAAGGCATTGAAGAAATAGCTAAAAAGGACAAAGAACCTCCTGGCTCCGGGCACATCTCTTCTACTCCACCGTTCTCCCTGCATTAACATACGCCTCAGAGACCTGGGCCCTACGAAAACAGGATGAGAATGCTATTCGGGTCTCCCAGAGAGGCATCGAAAGAGCTATGTTTGGAATATCACGTCTCACTCAAGTGAGTGAAGGAATCCGGAGTTCTGACCTCCATCGCTATTCGAATCAGAGATGCTGTCTCGTTTGCCAAGGCATTGAAAATCAGATGGGCTGGACATGTAATGCGATTTGGAGACAACCGCTGGACTAGAGCCATTACCGACTGGATCCCACAGGATGTCAAAAGATCACGTGGCCACCCACCTACAAGATGGTCAGAGTTCCTTGTTAAGACCCTGAAGGAACGGTTTGAGGCTCTTCATATTCCTGAGTCAACCAGATGCCATTGGGCTACATTGGCACGTGATAGGGTCCAATGGAAATGTTACTGGCGCCCGCTCGAGCAAATCGATGAATAACGGGATTCAAGTGATCAAGTGATTAAGTGATATCTTTGTAATTGCATATCTCACAGTGGCAAAATAAAATACTTTAAAAAAAAAATGGGACTTCAAAAAAAAATAAAAATTCGAGCATTTATTGACATTTTTATTCTGTCATTTATGTTTGATATTGATCTAATATTTTCATATACATTTCTTATATTCTTCAGTATAAAGTTGTTCAGTTCAAGTATTTTAAGGGTATTTTTTTTCTCACCCTGGAGGTCAGGGTGGGTGCAATTTCAGATCCACAGAAAGTTATAGTAACATAAAGAGTTTATATAATCATCATATTTTTTCTCCCCAGTGGCACCATATTAAATGCAAGTTACAGATATTGATATGCTATTACGTAGACTATTGATGTTTTCAAATTTTGCCATTTGTTTACATTTTAAATGGCACTGTATTTATGAACTTATACTGAGTAAACAATGTTCTGTAGTTTTGTTCTGCATGTATGAAATTCTACATGTGGAGTTCTACATGTATGGAGTTCTACATGTATGATGGAGTTCATGTAGCCACCATCATATATAAAAGAAACTCCATTTATTCATATGCTAGCCTAATTCACATTTCTGGCAATCTGTTCATCTCCATCTCCAAAATGATTCTAATTTAAGTTTATAGAAACAATCTTAATAAAGTAAACGTTAAGGGTTTTTTGAAGAAACATAATATCTTTCTGTAAAAAGGATTTAGATTCGGTATGTGCTGGATAACTTGCTATACTTGCTAGCCCTGCTGTTGAATCATACCCTACTTGTTGGATCTGAATTAAAAAAAATATAACAGATTAATATAAATAGGAAGATGAATGACTCAATTCATAACTTCTTTGTGATATCTTAGATATCATATGTAGGCATCCTAAAAAAAATTCCCTTTAAAAAATCATGTGAAATAGTAGTATTTTAACATCAAAATTTTATACATGCTCTCAACAAAAACATCTACAATATTTTACCACCACAAGAATATAGTAACTGTATGGCATAAGCAGATCAAAACAATAAAGTATACTCTCCAAAACCTGTGTTGGTCAGAGACCAACCTACTCTGAAATAATAAAAATCCAAAGAAAAAATGAAAATGTGTCATGCTACAGGCGACTAACCTTCTGTATATAGAGTTGGTGATTCTTGATTGAAATGACTGACCCAACATAGACAAATCATTTGAAGCCTTGTTCATTCGAAAGCTAAAATCATACCTCCACAGTCTAGACAGTGCATTTGTTATATTACAAAAGTCTAACCTCTCAAGGTCACAGCACACAGTTATTTTTTCTTCTAATAGTCTTGTTATATTCAGTATAAATGTACCTTTCTTCTATAGATTTTCATACATAGATCAAAAAAATTTAGACAAAATCCCAAACTGATAGGAATGAAATCCTTTTCTACTCAATCTATCTAGTGTGGTTCAATGAACTTTTTAATTTTCTTATTTTCTTAACATATCTCAATGTTTTTCCTGTTGCATCAATCATTTTAGTGCAAAATAAACATCACATTTATCTTTTAAATATTTATTTTGTGTACTTTGATGGATTGCTGGTTTCTGGATATAATCACCGTTAATAAACATTTATATCATACATATATATGTCAACTCTTCTAATTTATAGACCTTATCAACATTAATTAGAAGATAATATAAAGAGATGATTTGATCCTAAACAAATCTGAAAGAATAGTAAATCCTTTGTAGGGATAAAATATAAAAGTTGTTTAATTGTGTGGACAAATCTTCATGCTTAGAAAATTCAGCTCAAAACTGTCTTCTAATTTTTCTTTCACTCAGAATAACTTAACAAGAAAGAAATATAAATATAATTAAAACTGAAAAAAACAGCAATTTTAGAGGCCAGCTGGAAATGAAAAGCACAGGGACAGATGTCAAACACTGCATTATAAATCTTTTAAACACATGCCATTTTCCAGACTAAATGAGCCATCCTTCCAGCCTTTGATGCTCATTGCAGTACCACTTAATAATGCGGCTTGAGGCATTCAAGTAATTCTTTATACAGTATTTATAAAAAAGATAGTTGCCTAAAAACAAGTTTTTGATATTTTCCCAACTGCTTTGAGTATTTAATGTGGTTGGTGGCGTATTCCAGATTCTAAAATATCTTCACAAAGAGCTATTTTATGCAGCCGGTATAAAGGAAGAGAACTTGGGACTCAAATTGTAGCCCGGATCAAGGACCTGACGAGAGCTGTGACAATGATGACGCTTCTTGAAAGCATTATCTATAGGAGAGGATGAAGAAAGGAGTTGCCAGAACCAGTATCTCAAGCTTGGCTGGCATTCATTAGTTTGCCTAAAGCTTGGGCATATATATAAATATGCCAACTTCTAAGGTGTCTGCTGCCAATTCTCATTTCCCTTTCCCATTGCCACTGGGATACATGGCATTATAAATGTGCCAGCTCAACTTCATTCTTTCCCTGGTTTCTAAGATATTTTTTGTTCGTACCAATGTTTATATCAATGTTCTTCTGAATTTTTGGTTGATTTTAAATTATTCCATTTATTATATAGTGTATAGTTGACCGTTAAGCCTTTTCTAAAATTTTGTAAAAATACAAAAACTATTACCTTTATTACAGGAACATAAATTAAATGAAGAGTAATAAGGCTGACTGTTTATTGTATGCCACACCTCTGACTTCTTTACTCAGAAAATCCTGAGGTGTTTTCTTGATTTTTCCACTTTCTGAACTTCACATTCATTTCAAGGTCTATCCTCCAATATTGTCAGCTCTCCAACTAAACTGGCCCTACTATCCATACCATTCTCCTTGCATGGTCCAATAACCTGAACTTGACACTATGATTTTCAGAATCTTTATTCTCTATTTTTTCACCTAAAAATGTTATGTTAATACCCAAAGACTCATATTGGAGCTCAGCCCCTCCTAACACCTCCTAACACTGTGAAATGCATTTTCTCATGATCCAGCAGCTGCACGTAACATATTATGTAACATACTATGTTTTACTATACCTTCACATACTGTGTCTTATTTCAATCAAACCATCTTCCCCAGTACATATGAGGCCTTAACATAAATAAGAAATGCTCAATAAAGCATAGATTCTACAGAGATATTTCGTCCAGGTCAGAAATGACTCCTTGTACTTGTCACCATTTTTATTCAGACCATACGTAAGGTTTCATTGAGAAAAATTATGTAATATATTTGATGCTGCCTCATAGCATCTAATTGTTTGATTTTTTCTGTCCTGTTATTGGCAGCCCGCTGAGTGTTAGGAGGGAAAGTCGCAGCTATTTTAAGAGGCAACTATTGAGTCATCCCTAACAGCTTTGTTTATTATTTTATGTATGTTATTCCTCCTTTTTATATTCTTTGGAACTTCTCCAGAGCATTTAAAGCTGTCTAACCATTTATTTTTCTAATGCATGTTTCCAGCTGAGTTCTTTTATACTACTTTGTAGTACCTTTTTGCACAATTCTCAGACTCGGTCTGAGTAGAGGTCCTATCACATTATTTCAGTTTCTTAGCTGTTAATACGATTATACAAAGGAATGCAACAGGAGGGAGATACAATCTGATTCTCTTTTAGAGGTGAGGTAGTACTCAGAGCAATTAGAGTAAGCAGAAGAATAGATGTAAAAGCAACATTCAGGAAGATTCTTGATCTAAATTTTAAGGTTTCCTCCAGTACTACTGCTTAAAAAAGAGAAAAGATCTGTTATGAATTTATCTTTAGTTCAATAATGTAGCAACCTGTATAATTAAAACCTAGAAGGTGGTTGATAAAAGAAAAGCAAATAAAAGCAGTGACTCGGAGAAGATGTAGTGTCTGCCTCATGAATTCTTCTGTTTGTGCTCTGAATAGAAGAGAATGAACCAAGGAGACAGAAAAACAGAAGCTGTAACAGCATAATTCTAACACCCCAGCACCCACCCCAAACTATTTTCTCTTTCTTCTATCACAAAGGCGCTACATTTAAAGTCATAATGTGATAGGAAAAACAAGTGACTTAGATGAAATGGAAAAAAATGTTTTCACTAGACTTTGTATGTTTTACCTTTGAGTTTTCCGTTTCTATGACAGCGATTGTCAAGTCAGTCCATACATCCTTAGCAGAAGCATGGTGGAAAAGCTGCTAGGCTGGTTTTTTAGGTATCCACAGGTTTGCTTGACTAGAAAGAAGGCAATGAATTCTTGTGCTTTAGACAGAACTTTAGTGTTTTATTATTCCCAACACAGCAGACAGCATGATCTCAAGGCTTCTCTAGCTCTCCTGGTCCTCTCTCTAAGATATGGAGGGACCTAAGAGCTGTCACTTATGAGGGACACTGAGCTCAGGAAACCCTGAACCTCTAAGAGGATTGCAGACAAACCCACTTATCATCCCTCTCAGAAAAGACATTATGTTATTATGTGAAAATATGAGCAAATGCCTTCAGGGAAGGAAGAAAAACATTTCACAATCTTATGTAAAAGTTCTTAAGTTGATACTCTGAAATAACTTTTGTTCAGAAAACTATGTAAAAACCCAAGTGATCCAGAGGACTTGTCTCCTAAGAGGAATGTAATCTACAGTATTTTCCAAATTTACACAATCACTAAAACAAGCTCTCTTCCTTGAACCAACCTTTAAAAATAAATTTAATTTTATTTATTTATTATTATTAATATTATTATTATTATTGTTTTGCTTTTTTGGGGTCACACTCGGCAATGCTCAGGGGTTTCTCCTGGCTCTTCACTCAGGAATTATTCCTGGTGGTGCTCGGGGAACTATATGGGATGCAGGGAATTGAACCCAGGTCGGTTGAATGCAAGGCAAAAGCCCTACCCACTATGCTATCGCCCGGCCCCAATATACTTAAATTTTTTAACAAGTTTCTCTAATTCTTATTTTTGGCTACATTATGGATTGTTATTACTGGTTTTGTCATATTGGATGGCTTGCCAGGATCTGCCATGCAGGTGGTTTACTCTCAGTAGCTTTGAGAATAAGTTCCATAATAGTTCATTATGGATTGAACTATTGGCGTCATGCAGTTCACAAAAAATCAGGAGAAATACAAATATCAGATAATCTCAGTCGTGGGTGGAATGGAAGGAATATTATAAAACAAATAATATTTTATTAAAACACCACAGACCTAAGATTATCAAAGTGGAGTGGTGGTGTTGTTGTGGACATGAGGGTCTTATGGACAATGGAGGAAGAAAGACAGCATTTTGGTGAGGTTTTGGCAAATTAACATTGAATCCCTAAAACATAAACATTTTACACTCTTGAAAAACAGTCAACCTCGTGATATCTGGGGAGAGTAGAAGAGACATGAAGAAAGAATTTTATCCCCAGAGCAACATAAAATATACGTATTCTCCAAATTTACTAAAATTTCTAAAGCTACCCCTTCATTTTTTCTTGCCTAAGAATTTTGCCCCTCACTAACTCTTGGAATGGGCTTTGAAATTCCCTGGAAGTGGGGGTGCTGTTACAAAGGGCTTGGACTCCAATACTTTGGTTAAAATGACAACCAGAGACTTAGCAAGTTATATCAGCTTAGCAAATTTCTTAAGTTAGGTATGCCTCAGTGTTTTTATCCTTAGTGAAGGAAAAGTAACGATGCTAAATGTTGTTGCAATACATATAAGTCTGTGATATTGCCAAAAGAGAGTCAAAGTAGCCGATAATAGCTCCTCCTTCAATTCTTTTTTACAGTCATGTGTCTAAACTATTCCCATTTTCTTATAATTTTATGCACCTTTACGTTATCAAACTTTTTCAGACAGAACTAGCTAGAAGCAGGATGCCATTGAATCTCTATGAAGTCAGATTAGGTGTGCCTATATTTTCCCCTTTATTAGTCAGAGCTGCTACTGACTTTATGCTCAGCTGATCATGAGGCGCCCGGAAAGGGAAGGCAGGTTCTAGCCCTAGTCCGCCATCCCAGTAGAGCCTCACAAGAAGCCAGAGGAACCCCCCACACCATGAGGGCAGTCATTCTCAACATCCGAACTCCACAGCTCATCAGAGCTCCACCCAGCAGAGGAGCCCATCTCTCTCCATTGTGGTTCATCAGTAAATGCACGAGATGTCAGCCTGCTACTGAGAGTATACCACCCACATGGCAGAGCCTGGCAAGCTACCCGTATAGTATTTGATATGTCAAAAACCAGTAACAATAGACCTCATCCCCATGACCTGAAGGGAATGATTTGAGGCTCTTTGTGTTCCTGGAGTGACAGATGCCCTTGGGCTACCCTAGCATGGGACAGGATGTATGGAGATGTTACTGGTGCCTCTTTGAGCAAATCGGTGAAACACAGGAAGACAGTGATACAAGTGATTATATTTGTAAAATTTAACTAGTCTTATGATATACAATGCTTTATTTCTTGCAATTAAAAGTACACGATAGGCAAACAAGATCATTTTCCTAAGTTAAATTAAGTATATTTACCTATACTGTAGAGATCAAATGTAGTATAAAGTTATCTATTAGGTTTTGCAGAAATAAGGCCTCAGAAAGTAGCATAGGGGAAAGTAGAGATATTGAAAACATACTTTTCAGGAACTAAAAAAAAAATTGGAAATAATTCTGCCAACTTCAAAAAACCTGTTTAGCTGATATCCTGACTCACTCAACCTGATTCCAAGGGATATCTGGGGTATGCATAACATCACAGATGAAACTCAGCTCAAAAGTGCTGGTTTCTGTATTCTGCTCAGTTACAGATTGGCTGTCAGATATACAAAAAGCTGAAAAGGTGAAGTCTCCCTGACTTTCCCTATGTCTGTCCTGAGATAATACTGTTCATTTGCTTTTTTTATGGGGCCACATCTATCACTGCTCAGGGTCACAGCCTGCTTGATACTTTGAGTGTTAGTCTTGGCAGTGCTCACAGGACCATATGGTGCTTGGAACTGTATCCATAACTCCATCATACTGAGCTATCATCAGCAGAGCTATATCTCTGATCCTCAAGAACGATTCTTGGATGAAGGATGCATCTTCAGACCTGTGGGATGCGCTCACAGCTGCAGAGGTGGGTACACATGTGCAGGAAAGCAAATCTGGGTGAGTAAGCAAGAGCATTTCTGGTATGAAGAGATCTGTTCAGCAGAATTCGATACAGTCAGAGTTTAAGGCACAAGCTAACTCATGTGACGATGGTGTTAAACCAGATGGGAAGGGCAGGTAGATGCATGGTGTAAAGAATAATGAGTGTTGAAGCTAAGACATCAGTTGCCTCTCTGTTAGTGTCCCTTCCTTACATCCCATTCCAAAAGCTCTTTGTTCCTATTCAAATTCTCCCATCTGTTTCAATTTCCACAAATCTGTTAATTTTGACTACTTTGACTGGCACTTTGACTTCACATTTTGCTCTGACCCTCCATTTCTTGGTAATTTCCCTGGCTGAGATTTCATAGACTTTGGAGATCTCATTTTATGCTTCTTGTATCAGTTTATCTTACAGGCCTCTCACCTACTGCCACTTATAAACAGATAAATCTTCTGTGCTCCACATTTCTGGTAAAATTACTTGCCTTGTTTCCACTGACTTCTAGTTATGAAAAAGGGATGAGAGAATTTCACACAGATATTAATTCAAATACTTTTGTAGACATTAATGTTCTAGACCATAGTCCAACTCAGAAATAGCAGGAAAACATAATTAAAGGCTTATCTTTTTTTTTCTATTTTTCTTTTTTGATTTACCAGTCACTGGTCTAGTCTATTTAGTGAAACAAAGAACTGCATTAAGTTCTGCTGTCTAAAGGTTAAAAATGTTCTGTAGTCTCATTACTACTGTATTAATTTGTGTTCTTATAAATGATACCAGTGCCATTATGAACATCAAAGACAGTCATTTCTCTCCATTTAATCAGGCCAAAAATGGTTTAAACACAATCTATATGCGTAATATCTAAATGTTTTGATAATTAATATGGAAAGCATAAATTATCTAGAAATTAATATTTTCTGAGTAACTCCTCTTTCTCCTAAATTCGATCAATATAAGCAGTTACTGTAAAAAGTTTTGATTAAATGAACACTGGGAAAGTGTTCTTTTCGATAACTTCAAAATTAACCCAATTTGTCTCAATAGTCCTGGTGAAAATCCTTTGAAAATGCATTAGTCCATTTCTTGTCTTGCAAATGGAGCTTTTGAAAATAATTGGGTTTTTGTTTTGTAACTAAAAATCTTAAAGGACTGTAAGGTTATCTGAACATCAATTTTTACTTAACTAGTCTGCAGATATAAGACATAGTGAGTTATTTTGAATTTTTTTGAATTTACTTTTGAAATTTCATGAAAGATATTTTATTCATCCCTTTGTTGTTTTTTAGATAGTTAATTAAAGACAACGTACAAAAAATTGAGATTCCTGTTATTTTTTAAGCGCAATTAATCACAGTTCTGCTCTAAAATAAGTCATTTTTCATATATTAGGGCATCTCTAATTTAGTTTTATTTTTCAGGGTTAAAGGGAAAATTTGAGCCCATACACTTATTTGAAATACAATTAGAATAATGGAAACATCTATATCTTCTTAGCATTAAAGACTGTAGAATGGACAATTAAAAGCTATCCTAGATGAATACTATTAAAATGTCATGAGCAATATAATCCTGGGCATCTGATTTATTATTTGTCATTACTGTATAACTTTCATGAAGCTATGTAATGGAGAAGGATGCTAAATTAACGCAGCTATGAATTCTTAAGTAGTGGTGATTGGGAGGGGTTAAGGGAGTGTAAACTCAGCTTAAACTGCGTCTGGAAATAAGGTATTCAATGGCTAATCTGCGATTTATTAGAATAGTAGCTTCTGGACCAGCTCAACATATGTATATCATTGGCACCCTAGAAATATGAAAGGTGCAACATGTTAGTTTCAATGACATGCAAGAATTGTTTGGTTGAAAGTATAAAGGGCTGACCTATCTCGCACCAATCAAATTGCTAACTACTGTAATAATGATTTATTTCCTAGACAGAGAATCCAATGATCATAAATCATGGAGTTTTAGGAAATGGCAAGCATTTACATCTAATCTAATCAAGTAAATTATTCTTCTTTTTTTAATTTTTTATTTTTACAATTACAAAGATATACAATTAAAAAGCTCATATTTGGGTTTTGGTCATACAGTGTTCCAGCACCCATCCCGCCACCAGTGCCCATCTCCCACCACCAACGTCCCCGGTTCCCTCCCCCTCCCCAGCCCTCCTCCATGGCAAGTTCTTTTTTTTTTCCATTTCTCTCTCTTTCTCTTTTCCTTTCCCGACAGACTATGGATTACAGAACACACATTAAAGGGTTGTCAGGTGTATCTTTTTGCCTTTATTTAATGCTCAGTTCTAGGTTGGCATTAGTACCCTCGACAATTGTTAGCACACTGTTCCATTTTCTGTCTTACCTAGCCTCTGACTCCCACACGTTTGTGATAATTTCCACCTTTGACAAGACCTCCTGATATATGTTTCACTTGACCTTGGATATTGGTATAATAATATGTACATATATATTTATGCCATGCAAATAAATGCAGTCATTCTGTATCTGTCTCTCTCCTTCTGGCTAATTTCACTCAACATAATCTTCTCCATGTCCATCCATTTATAGGCAAATTTTATCACTTCATTTTTCCTAACAGCTGCATAGTATTCCATTGTGTAGATGTACCAAAGCTTTTTTATCCAGTCATCGATGTTCGGGCACTCTGGTTGCTTCCAGATTCAGGCTATTGTGAATAATGCTGCTATGAACATAAAAGTAGGGATGGTGTTTTCGCTGCATATTTTTGGTTTCCCAGAGTAGATTCCTGGGAGTGGTATGGCTGGGTCAAATGGGAGTTCAGTTTCTAGTCTTTGGAGGAATGTCCATATTGTTTTCCAGAAAGGCTGTACCAGCCGGCATTCCCACCAACAATGGATGAGTGTCCCCTTTTCCCCACATCCAAGCCAGCACTTGTTGTTCTTGCTCTTTTGAATATGTGCCAGTCTCTGTGATGTAAAGTGGTATCTCATTGTTGTTTTGATTTGCATCTCTCTGATGATTAGTGATGATGAGCATTTTTTCATAAGTTTTTTGGCCATTCGAATTTCTTCCTTGCTGAAGTTTCTGTTCATTTCTTCTCCCCATTTTTTGATGGGGTTGTTTGTTTTCTTCTTGTAAAGTTCTACCAGTGCCTGATATATCCTGGATATTAACCCCTTATCAGATGGGTATTGGGTGAATATTCTTTCCCATTCTGTGGACTGCTTTTGTATCTTAGTCACTGTTTCTTTTGAGGTGCAGAAGCTTTTTAGTTTCATGTGTCCCATATGTTTATCTTTTCTTCTAGTTGCTTTGTTAGTGATGTTTCACCATTGAAGATGCCTTTAGCTTCAATGTCGTGGAGGGTTTTTCCTATATTTTCTTCAATGTACTTCATGGATTCAAGTCTGATATTGAGATCTTTAATCCATTTTGATCTGATTTTTGTGCATGGTGTTAGACACAGGTCCAAATTCATTTTTTACATGTCGCTGCCCAGTTTTCCCAACACCACTTGTTTGAAGAGGCTTTCCTTACTCCATATTAGACCCGTTGCACCTTTATCAAAGATTAAATGATCATATGTTTGAGGTTGGGTGTCAGGATACTCAATTCTATTCCATAGGTCCACAGGTTTGTTTTTATTCCAATACCATGCTGTTTTAATTACTACTGCCTTGCAGCACAGTTTGAAGTTGGGAAAGGTGAGGCCTCCCATCTTTTTTTCCCGAGGATTGCTTTAGCTATCCTTGGGGGTTTATTGTTCCATACAAATTTCAGGAGTGTTTGGTAAATTTCTTTGAAGAATGTCATGGGTATCCTTATAGGGACTGCATTGAATCTGTACAGAGCTCTAGGGAGTATTACCATTTTGACAATGTTGATTCTCCCCATCCATGAGCAGGGAATAAGTTTCCATTTCCTTGTGTCCTCTTTTATCTCTTGGAGCAATGTCTTTTAGTTTTCTTTGTACAGGTCCTTTACACACTTGGGTAAGTTGATTCCTAGGTATTTGATTTTCTGTGGCACAATTGTGAATGGAATAGTTTCCTTAATATCCCTTTCTTCTCTTTCGTTATTTGTATATAGGAAAGCCACCGACTTTTGGGTGTTGATTTTGTATCCTGCCACTCTACTATATGTGTCTATTGTTTCTAGGAGTTTTTTGGTAGAGAGTTCAGGGTTCTCTAGGTATAATATCATGCCATCTGCAAATAATGATAGCTTGACTTCTTCCTTGCCTATCTGGATGCCCTTGATGTCCTTTTCTTCTCTGATTGCTATGGCAAGTACTTCCAGTACTATATTGAATAACAGAGGTGAGAGTGGGCAACCTTGTCTTGTCCCTGATCTCAGGGGGAAGGCTTTCAACTTTTCCCCATTTAGAATGATGCTCGCTGTGGGCTTTTTTTTGTTTGATGGCTGTAACTATCTTGAGGAAAGTCCCTTCTATTCCCATTTTCTGGAGGGTTTTAATCATGAACGGGTGCTGGATCTTGTCATATGCTTTCTCTGCATCTATTGATAGGATCATATCGTTTTTATTTAATCTCTTATTGATATGATGTATTATGTTGATTGGCTTGAGAATGTTGAACCATCCTTGCATTCCCGGGATGAATCCTACTTGGTCATGATGTATAATCTTCTTGATGAGTCTTTGGATTCTGTTTGCTAGTATTTTGTTGAAGATCTTAGCATCCATGTTCAAAATCAAGTAATGTTTTTCTTCTTAAGGTGTATATTCAGAGAATCTTAGAAACTCTGAAGTAGGCAAAATTGAAAACCAAACTAACGATGAAGAGGACCGAAATTGGTGTATTCAATATGCCAAAACAGTAACAATAATGGACCTCATTCCAACAAATGTAGATGTTACTGGCGCCCACTCGAGGAAATTGATGAACAATGGGAAAACAAGTGACAAATAACAAGTGATATACATATATTGTATTCTTTGAGGATATTCGGATTCTATGGAAAGGATTCCTATGAACTCCTCATTTGTATGTATGATATAGAGCATGTAGGTGCTTTTAGGCTGTTGACTGTGTTTCCCCTAAATGCATTTCCCTTTCATCTGGGCCCTGGTTCTCAAATGTGAGCACATGTCAGAAACACTTAGCAGTTTGTAAACTAGAGCAATGAGTTCTATCCCCAAGGTTGCTGACTTAGAAAGCATGAGATGGGTTGAGAAATTAATTGTATTACTATCTACTTCCAAACACTTGGTCTGGAGACCGCACTTTACAAAAGTACTGTATTCCGTCATGTAAAGTAGGGGATCTAAGTGAGTTTATTTGAAAAAAGTGAAAGCATTCTAAACCTGAATGATTCAATCAGATAAACATGCTAAATGTACTTAGATAAGCAAAAGTCTTTTGGGCACCTATTTTTGTCTTAATAATCCTTCACTGAGGTCTTATTTACCTCTGTCTCCACATATGTCTTTCTTTTTTTATTAAACCCCCCCCCCCCCCCCCCCCCCCCCCCCCCCCCCCCCCCCCCCCTTTCTCCCTCCCCCCCCCCCCTCTCCTGGATTAGTACCTCAACAATTCTCCTCCCTTGTATTTAAGACTTATAGCTCAAGCATTGATCAGGGAAAGTACCATGGACTTAAGCCCTCAGCAGTTTATAATCTGGTATATAAAGGAGTTGAACTATATCCAGTATATTAATTCTAGCACTTGTCTTCCTATTGTTCATTGATTTGCTGGAGCGGGCACCAGTAACGTCTCTATTCTCTGGGAATGAGGTCTATTATCGTTACTGTTTTGGGCATATCGAATATACCCCGGTAGCTTGCCAGGCTTTGCCATGGCTCTGGATTTATCTCAGGGGCCTAATCTGATGTCGGGCTATATTTTTTTTGCCTAGTAGTATCTAATCTGTTCATAAAGAAAATATTTTAACTTATTTTTAAAGGGTAAGTAGAAATTTTTACAATTTAAACCAAATATTTTACATTTTACTATTTTTATTAAGGCACCATGATTTATAGAGTGTTTTAGTCAAGCAAGGAAAATGAAATCAGAGAAAAATGCTTAGTAATGTCAGAATGTTTGACAATTAGGAGGGATAGAGAACTGTATGCATAACCTATTGGCTTATGGGGTTGATTCAGGAAAGACGTGAGCCCTTTGAGGGGGAAGGTGATGTTAACCTATCTTAAATTTATTTTCAGTGTCCACTGTCGTTCCCTGGATTTACTTCATATAAATTCAGATTTATCTTTCCTTGGTGCCACTTAAGTCCCAGAGTTTTGAAAATATTCCCCAGGTGAGTCTGAGATTCTGCCAGAACAGAGGACCACTGTGAAATCTGATTATGGACTATTTTATGGACTATTTTAGAGGCATTCATATGCTTACAGACATGGGAAATAAACTGAATGTGTTCTTAAATTTTCTCATATAAGTATAAACATGTGTTTTGGTCCCATTCAAAAGCTCTCCCATTCTCCAAACATCAACTGGTACCAGCTAAGCAAACTACTATGATTCTATAGTTTTGTCATAAATGTGTTGCTTGATAGTCCAGAATTATAAACAGAGCTAGACACTTTGATTGATTTTTTCCCAAATCAACACACTGTCTTGTGTGCAACACCTTCCTTATACTATAGTGCTTTTCTCTGAAAGTTTTATTTTGTCTACTTCATATCTATCTATTCTTAATCCCTGAAATAGGGGAGATGTTCAAACACATGTTGACTTCAGATAATGCTAAAAGCTATCTCCAAACATGTAAGGAACACAGCTGGAAAATAAAATGAATGGGAAGGACTACACTCTATGCTGGCATATATTTCTCTGGATATCTGAAATTGTTCTTGTCCTGAGGTCGTCTTCCTTGCATTTATTTAACAATTGTTCCTACTCCCCAGTCTACCATATCGTCTTATAATATTGGTTAGAAATTTGGTTTCCCTCACACAAGGGTGTCTGCCCTTTTCATTACTTGCAACATTCCCAATTATTGTATTCTCTTTGTTTTCACTATACTTAATACAAACTATAGGTTTTCCTTTATTTAATGTCTTTCCCCCATTATTTTGTATGTATCCAGATAGCAAAGTACGTTTTACTCACAAATATTGTCACCATATTGTACTCAGTCACTAGATGTCAAAAGTTTCAGTGGAATTTATGAAGTTTTTAAGAGTGAATGAGTAGACAATAAATGATTAAACCAGAAGAGGTCTGCATCCTAAGCAAATTTAATTCCCAGCCTTTATATCTAAAATAAGTTCTCTTCCCCACATTTAAACAACTTACCATTTCAGCATCACAAACATCGAGTTAAAGATATTAATCATTAAAACACATAAATTTGCATTAAATGACTTTATCCAAATGCAGTCATGCTGATGCTCTTACCAAGTTGTTGTATCTAGCAGACTGGGTATAACTGTTTCTTGCAAAGATTGTATAATTTACAAACATGAAAATTAATCATTTAAACACTGTCACTATATTTGCCAGACAACTTATTTTACATGCAAATTACTATTCCAGTTCATACTTAAAAATAACTGTTTTTATTTGTGATTCTGCTTTATAATTCTACACAAGTATTAGTCTTATTTTGTTTATACGTTTATCCATAGAATACTAACAATGACGGTCCAGTTACTATTAATTGGTTTATAACCTTGATAGAAATATTAATGCTACTTAAAGAAGCAGACAACTTAACTTCACACAGAATTTCTCAGGCAGGGCTGAAATTAGTATTATAATTTTGGAATGTGAGTGAACGTCTGGGAACTCAACCAGCAGTCCTCAAGGGCTGTCCCCTGGTTCAGCGTTGGGGTTGCTTCCCTGACATTGAGGTGGGAGGAGGAGACCCTGTGATGCCCTAGATGAATTTGGGATTGATTCCAGGCATGACATTCACCTTAAACCCTCTACTATCTCTGCAGCCTTTACAAAGAACATCGATGACAGACTCCACCCACTTCTTCAGTTCCTTTAGTTTGGGATGGAGCCAAAGGGTTGCAATTGTTTTAATGTTTCCAAGTGATTTTAATGTGTAGCACAGAGTAAGACCCAAAACTTAAGAGAAAAATAAATAAATAATTGTGCTCAAGCTGAGAGTGGATTGCGTTTTCTCCAGACTTTGAGTGTTGCTCTGACTTTCAAATCAATCGAGTCATTAAACAGAAAAGACAGATAAATTGTTGCCTACGTGTGCTCTCCTGTGCTTGCAACTTAAATGGACTAAGAATATACCAGACTGGGACTGTAGAAACTAGTTAATTCTGGTGATTAGCTCTGAAATGGAATTGGTTATGAATAAAGCAAAAGATAACCCTTCCCAATCTGGGTGCCTAACTCACTGTCCACTCAAGCACTATTCTAAGCTCTTCTGTCCACTCACTCACCATCCCCCCTTCCCTCTTCATCTGTTAAACAGCAAGTGTTTATCTCTGCTGATACAACTCAGCAAGTGTTTATCTCTCTGATACAACTACTACAACGCAACCTATTTCTGGTCCCATTTTGTAGTTTGGGCAATACCTATAATATGAACTAATGAGTGCTTAGGATATTAGTTATATTATATATCATTCCCTTTCATTGCTACATGGATTCTTTAACTCCTCCACACACTGACCAATACTACCTCAAACATTTTTGTTTTGGTTCACTTTCCCCAACATAACAATTTCCTCAAGATAATCACAATGTAATATAGTCTGTTTTGAGAGTGCAGGATGGCCGGGATATTGTAGCATTCATTGAAATGAATATGGATGGAATGAGGACATGTTGCTGCTCATGCAAAGACACAGTATTGTGAAAACATTGGGAAACTTAACATCTATGGCGTTCTGCTATTCCCTTAAGAACACATCTGCATGCTTGTACAGTGAACAGTATTGTACCCTGACCTTTAACTTATCAACAGCTCGCCCCATTTTTTCCATCCTGATCAGTTCCCCATCTTTGGTCATTTTCTTCTTCAAGAACCCTATAAGAGAGTCTGGATGCCTGGTGGTACTTTCCATAAAAAACTTAACGAGTTTCAAATACTATCTGCCCAAAATTGAAAACAGTAAGACCTAAGAACAGGTAGAGCCAGATGAAAGAATCAAGTGATTGATGGATAACCTTAGCTTCATTATAATCTTGCTATAACACATTTAGATGACTACATTCACACTGACTTACACCATGACTACTTAAGTTGCAATTGTATACCTCCTCCAGAGTGACAAAATATGGTTATAATCTGGATGGCACTTTAACTCTGTAAAATCACTCTATCACTCTGCTCTCTCTTCTCTGAAATTCTATGCATATATACTCCTTATGAATTTGCACTGCTTTTGTGCCTATCAAAGTAGAAATTTATGGAGAAATGATGATACTATCTGGATCATACGCACTCTAATACACCGAGTGCGTGCTCTTTAATTAAACTGTTCAATCAAAGCTATTATCTGTCGATGATTATTTCATATTAATTGTTGGGTAGATTCTTTGATTCAATAAAATGCTTTCTGTACTTTTATTTTTTAAATTGCACTGAACTTATTTTCTTCCAGAATTTCAAGAATCTGAGCTCCCAGAAAATAGATAGAGCTTTTCCATGACTGAGTTTATTCTACTACAACTGTATTGCCACAAAGCTAAGAGATAAAGAAGGAAGGACATGAAGGAAATTACTCCATAGTAAGTCCCTTTGAGGTCGTTCATCATGTTGACTTTTTGACCTAGGTACACATAACACACAGCTGCATTCAGAGATGTCTGTTTCATTGAGAGTGAATGGGGCCTCTAGAACTAGTTTGTTTTTCATGAACATAGTTTTGTTGAGATTCAGCTGTAGACCTATCTTTCCACATTCTCGGTGAGTCAGCCAGCATTTGTGCCGCTTGGCTAATGTTTGGTGTTATTAGAACGATGTCATCAGCGAAGCGGAGGTGGTGTAGTTGCAGACCATCTATCTTCACTCCCATTCCTTCCCGTTTTAACTGTTGCATGATGTTCTTGAGGGTGGCGCTGAAGAGTTTTGGTGAAATGGTATCACCCTGCCGAACGCCGCTTTTGACATCAATGATCACTTCTTTGTAGAATGATGAGATCCTGATGGAGAATCCGTAATACAGCTCACAAAATCTTGATGTATTGGGTTTGAACACCCTGTTTGGCTAGGGCTTCGATGACTGCTTCAGTCTCCACAGAATCAAATACTTTCTTTAAATCAATGGACGTTAGACAGAGCAACATCTTGTACTCCCTACAAACCTCAATGAGCTTGGTTACCGTGTGGATATGGTTGATTGTGCTGAATCCTTCCTGGAAGCCAGCTTGCTCGCATGGTTGTCCTTCATCTAGTGTTCTGCCAATCCTGTTCAGGATGACTTGTGTAAACAACTTGTGGATGACGGACAACAGGCAGATGGGGCGATAGTTGCCGATGTCATGAATGTCTCCCTTCTTGAACAGTAGAGCTGTCCTACAGGTTTTCCATTGGGAGGGCACCTTGCATTAGGACGGGTAGCATGTGAAGAGCAGAGCTAGTGTACTGATGAGTACCAACGGCAGATTCTTCAGGTGTTCGGGTCTGACTTTGTCTGGGCTTGGTGCTCTTCCCTTCTTTACTGAAAAAATAGCATGTTGGATTTCAGAAGGGAGAACGTTGGGAATGACATACCCATCCTGTGGAATTTGGTTTGTGGGCAGGTGGACGTGGCTATCAAAGAGATCTGAGTAGAAGTCATGAGCTGCATAGGAGGAAGAGAGCGGCATGGAAAAAAACCTGTCCTTTTAGAAATAGCTAAAAGGACAAAGAACCTCCTGCTCTGGGCACATCTCTTTGACTCCACCATTCTCCCTGCATTAATATATGCCTCAGAGACCTGGGCCCTACGAAAGCAGGATAAGAATGCTATTTGGGACTCCCAGAGAGGAATCGAAAGAGCTATGCTTGGAAATCATGCCTTACTCAAGTGAGAGAAAGAATCCAGAGTTCAGACCTCCATCGCTATTCCAGAATCAGGGATGCTGTCTCATTTGCCAAGGCATCGAAAATTAGATGGGCTGGACATGTAATGCGATTTGGAGACAACCGCTGGACTAGAGCCATTAGCGACTGGATCCCACGGGATGTCAAAAGATCACGTGGCCGCCCACCTACAAGATGGTCAGACTTCCTTGTCAAGACCCTGAAGGAACGATTTGAGGCTCTTCATATTCCTGAATCAACCAGATGCCATTGGGCTACATTGGCACGTGATAGGGTCCAATGGAAATGTTACTGGCACCCGCTAGAGCAAATCGATGAATAACAGGATTCAAGTGATCAAGTGATCAAGTTCCTTTTAAATATAAACTGATATCTTATTTGATCCTAACAATAATGCTTTTGAATCTGACTTATTTCCACCATAGATTCGCAAAGCTGAGGACCGAAAAGATTCAATGGCCTAAGACAGTATAGAATTTGAACACAATTTAGTCAGTATCTCATTTGGGGAGAATATTAGTCTTATTAAGTCTAATGTTTTTCCCCAGTGAGGTAAGAAAAGGTTGGAAAATTCAGCAGCAAGGATTTTCTTTTAATTGTTTATGTATTTTCTTTTCTTTCTTTTTTCTTTTCTCTTATTTTTGTGAGTAATACTAATGAATTTGCACTACTATTCCTGGTGAAAATATACATTACTTCAGCCTTGTTCATCTCTTTCCACTTCCTTAGTTCTTACTTTCCTTCTTGTGAGAAGTGGTAGATAAACTTGATGATAAGAAGTGAGTTTTCCTTCCTATCTTCATTTCTTTCTTCATTGTGTTTTGGAGTTAGCTGCCTATAGGAAGCATATAATCCATTCTGCTCCACATCATCAATTTCTACTAGGGCAGGAACCCATAAAGAAAATGCTTTGGGAATTCAGAACAACTTGTGAATGGGTGAAAAAGATCTATTTCACTCTGGGCTTCAACCTTAAGAAAGCTATAATTGACTTATGTCTAAGTTATTTCCTCTAACCTGAGTTCACCAACAAAAAGTTAAATCCTAGTTCCCTTTCCTAACTTTTCTTACTTTGTTATAAACTTAAGCAAATAAAATCTTGTGAATGCCATTAGAATTCAACCCTTCAGATACTGGATCTCTAAGATTAGTCTGGGAGCAGTAGATTTAAATAACATCTGACATTTAAAAAAAATACAAATTTTCTGGCTCCACCTGAGAGTCTGAGCTTTACCACTTCTCTGGAGATGCCAATATAAAGTGTTGTTCTCTGTTGAGACTCTGTGAGATTAGAAGGTGGGTGACAAAGTGATTTTTACTACACAGTTTCAGGCAGCAGTCAGAAGCTGAGCTCAGCTCCCGTTGCCCATAGGACGCTTGTAAGGCAGTGATTGAGCAGACAGTGGTGATATAAACTAAAATGCTGATAGTTAGAGACACATCATTTATCAGAGTTTTTTTTCTTCCAGCCTTTTATCAGAAGTGCTTTGTGATTTATTTGGCTTTGCTTTATTTTTCTTATTTTGTTGCTGTTGCATTTCAGTTGGGTATTTTATTTTATTTTATGTTTTTGCTTTTTTGAGTCATACTTGGCAATGCTCAGGGGTTACTCCTGGCTCTTTGCTCAGGAATTACTCCTGGTGATGCTCGGGGGACCATATGGGATGCCGGGGACAGAACTCAGGTCAGCTGTGTGCAAGGCAAATGCCCTACCCGCTATGCTATCACTCTGCCCCCCACCCCAAGTTGGGTAAAATTAGTGGCTAAGAGGTCAGAGGATTTTCTCCTTTTTTTCTGTTTTACAGACAGCTGCTGAGTAAGATGATTATCTCCACTATCTCTGAGAAAACTGCCAAAAGAGGAGAGAACAGCAATGTAGGAGAGGGGTAAGGGCAGATGCCTCTGAATCCTTACAGCCAAATTCAGTGAGAAGTGGCTCTGCATAAGGTAGTAGCTCTCATATTGTGAACCCCTACCACCAGCACTATTAGAAACATCTGGGCGATCACCCCAAATCTACCTCTGCTTCCTTGACTAATCCTATAATAAACTGACATGTGAGAGAGTAGAGATAGGATAATCACATTATCTATGGCTTATCTATACCCAGGACTTTTCTATACCCAGAACTTGTCTATACCCAGGACTTGTCTATAAGCTTTCTATACCCAGGACTCTGCCCCATGGGCCCTAGATGGTTGAAGGTCTGACATAGAAAATGTAAACTCAGAGCCACAGCAGAGCCTGGAAAGCTACCCGTGGTGTATTTGATATGCCAAAAACAGTAACAATAATGGACCTCATTCCCAACGAATGAAGACATTACTGGTGCCTGCACCAGCAAATCAATGAACAATGGGAAGAAAAGTGAAGTGATACAAGTATATCTATGGCTTATAGAATAACTGGATGAGGGAATGCAGTGTATTAGGAAAAGCCTAGATTACCATTAACTGCAGAATATAGGGAGGAGAAAAAAGAAAAAAATTAGACTTGCGAGCACTTAAAAGTCTGATGGAGATTCCCATGGGGGCAGGGATCCATGGTGTCAGATGTATCAGTGATTTAGAGAAGTGGAACAATCATGAATCCAAGTCACAGAGTCAACAACACTGAAAATATGAGAGCCAAGTTACAATAAACAAAATGGACCTCTCAGGGCCAATGAAATAGGACAATGGGTCAGGTGTTTGCCTTGCATGAAGCTGACCTAAGTTTGATGTACTGCACCTTATGTGATCCCCAGCACAGCCTGGGACTATCCCCTGCTTGTAGAGCCAAAATAAACACAAATCACCACTGTGTGTGGCCAAAAACAAACAAAACCACCAAATTGTTGTTGTCAAGGTAACAGGTTGGGGGAAAGGTGAGGAGGGAGAAAACTGGGAATAGCAGTCGAGGGAAGTTGACAGAGGTGATGGGATTCAGATATTCTATATCTGTTGGGATTCAGATATTGCATATTTGACACTCAACTATCAATAACTTTGTAAATCATGGTTCTTTTTGGTTTTTTAAAATCATGTTTTTTTAAAAAAAAAACAAAACATTTTTTAAAAGGAGACAAATATATATCAGTGACAGAAGTTCATAAACCATCAAAGTTAGTGAATGACCAAGCCAGTATGCTTCGTATTTGAAGAAAGAGTCATTAAATTCATGAAAAGGACAAGCAAACTCTGGACTGGATTTGCGTGGGTAACAAACAAGTTCTGAGAGCTGCTTAAAGCTCCTTTACACCATTCCCTTCCCTGTCCCTGGTGCTAGGCCTGGCTCTGATAAAAGAGGTGTTTCACCACCTCTGAGCATGGAGGGTCTTTTTCCACTTCCACATAAAATTATTTTCACTTTCACAAGGAACACAAAAGCAAGAGAAAAAAATTCCTGGCTTTCAATGGAAAGGAAGTTTGGGGTATCACTCATTCAGTAACTATTTCTTTAACCCCAATTAATTAAAATGCCATTTTGAGTCATCCTGGGAATGTCTGATCTGAGTATCATTTACAGACTTACTAGAAATGCAAATTTCTGCTTCCTCTCCCTTCTTCCCCCTCTACTAAGCAATCGCAAACCCTGGGGATAAGGTATTGCAATCTGAGATTTAACAAGCCTCTGAGTTAGTTTTTAATGCACGCTAACTTTCCAGAACCACTGCTGCGCGCGCCACTCATGGCCATATACTCTGACACACGGTGCAGGTATCGCATGGGAGTTTGTTAGAAATTCAGAATCCCAGGCCCCGTGCAAGATCTACTGACCTATTCACAATCTGTGCTTTAACAAAGTCCCCGGGTGATCAGGAAGCACATGAAAAATTTAAAAGTACCGGTTTAGAATCAAAGATGCAAATACTAAATCATGGAACTAGAGAAGTGAACAGGATTTTAATGAGATTTTCCACCTAAGCTGCAAACATGAAGTTACATTCTGGAGGAGAGCCTAGAGTGGGGCTATAATATTAAACCAGGACAGAAGTAGCTGCATGGAAATTGCTGGAAAGCTCAAGGCACCTATTTCACTATGGACTGCCCTCATTAACCTCCTGCTAGTCCACTGGTTAACCTCCCTGAGTCAAGCACTTGCTGGGATCCATCCCACAGCAGGGTGCTCTCTCATTCCACCACATTCACATTCACTCACCACCTTTTCAGGTGTGCATTCAATTTCAAACCCAGCTTCTTTTGGAATTCTTCTCACAGCAGAGCAGGCTTCCCTAGATGCCCACAGAAGGTCATTTCTCAACCCAAACAGGTAGCAGTCCAGGATCAATAAGGTCCAGATGAAACTCCAGCATTTAAACATGCGGCTGGAGTATGAATAAGTAGTTGGGGAAAATTGTAAAAAGGTCAGGTAGCAAGTACTAGCTTTGGAACTAGAAAATGTGCTGGTACATATTTGGCATTTTACAGAACCTGCAGGCTGAGTTTGATTAGTTATTAAAATTGTGGTCAGCCAGTGGGGAGAATTGTGATAATTGGTATAGGTCACAGATAATCAAAAGTGTCTCTCCCTGTGGGATGAAACCTATTAAAATTTGTTATTTAAATCTCTTTGCCATTTCCACATTCTGTTCACATGCTGAATGATTTGTTCCAACCTTGGTCTCCAAGGAAGAGAGCAAACATCTTCCATTGTTCTTTGTTTGGTACTAATTAACATTTTCAAGAGGATTGACTTAGATGCAGTTCTGTAGATCCCAAAGCAATCACTGCATTCAACTTCCAGATCATAGATTTGTCACATTAAAGAATAACTTAAGTGTTCAGAATGCTTATATTATTCCAACTGGTATTTCCAAAATTCATAATCATACACAAGTAATCTTTATTCTTATGCTATCATTGCTGTGGGAAGAGAGTGCTCCTGTGAATATAAGGGATTCCTTATTTCTAGCCTTAGCCTCAAGCTTGGAGATAATGTAATTCCTATTCCTGAGAGCCTGTCAGCTATAGAGGACCAGGGTAGATGAGGTAAAATAGACTGCACCAAAGATTCAGAAACCTGATGGAATACTTGATCACTTTGAAGAAAGTATAAGTATTCATCTCATCACTTTCTTCAAAATACAAGCTAATCTGAACTAGAGCTCTGTTATATACTAACTTTTCTAACAGATGACAAAATTTGGTCTATTGCAGTTTATTTTCCTCCTCTTTATTTGCCATCTCAGCTTACTTTTCATTTTCTCTCTTACCTTGGATTTGACTCCAGCTGGTGTTTCAAGGTAGTCAATTCAAACTGTGATTAATACTTCATCCACCCAATTTTGTTGACGTTTTTAAGCCAAAGTGTATAGAAGTATATTTGATATGAAAAAAATTGAGAATAAATGAGCCTTCTATCCAAGGGAAATTTTTTTGAGCAGTTTGATGCAAACAGATAGTGATGTAGGTAGGCAGACAGGGGGTTCCCACCTGGCAATGAATTCTTGCCCTAAGGCTGTCCAAAGTCACCTTTTGGAACAAGGAACAAAGACTTGATGAGACCCATTAACTAGCAACAAAACCTGAGGGGTCTGGATCAATCTTTCTCTGCCCAGTCCTTAATCTGGTTACATCCCAGAACAGAAGATCCAGCAGGAACAGAGGTCAAGAAAAGGAGATTTTCAAAGAAGACCACTCCCAAAGTCTACTCCCCTTGGCAATGGTCCTAGCAACCTAGGTTGTTGCCCCATATGGGGAGTACCTTGGGGAGAAATCTATAAGAGCCAAACTGACCAAAGGACGGCACACACGTGCTGCCTGGGCACACATGCTGCCTGAGCACACATGCTCCCTGAGCCCATGTGCTGCTTTAGCCCACGTGGTGAGCACATGTGGTGCCCGAAGCACTGTGATGCCCTCCCACCTCTTGAGATGTGTATTCTCTCTCTCTCTTTCCCTCTTCCTCCTTCCCTTTCCTAAAACTTCCTTAATAAAACCTATTTTACTTCACTGCTTGTGAAAATTCTTTTCTGTGAGGAAGACAAGAACCCTGAGGAAACCCTGGGTAAGGTCTAGAGCTGACTTGCCTTTTATCAGTCCTTAGCCTGCCCAGCAGGTTCTGGGCGACAGAAGCAGCTGGGGAGAAAGCGGCCATCTCTCCCCCCTTCCGGCCTCACATAAGCCACCCGTGAGGCCCTCCTGTATCAATAGGACAAGAGGATCCTTCACTTGCAGCTGACTCTGGTTCCTTACTGCATAGGGTTCCCTGGGGATTGTGTAGGAGTGATCCCTGAGCTCAGGACCAGAACTAAGCCATGAAATTGCTGGGTATAGACCAAAACAAAAACAAAGCCAAATAGTGCTTGGGCTCCTTTAAATCTATTAATTATTTTGAGGGGTTTGCAGCATAGCTCAAAGACATAAGGGCTCATCAGGTGCTGAGGGAACACCAAATACAGACATACAGTCCTCAAAGTGTCATGTATACTAGGTGTCATGTTTGGGACCTTAGGTATATGATTAGGCATTTTGAGCTATCTCCTAGAGCAAACACTAATATTGGGGCTCTCACCGAGAAATGCTCAGGAGTTACTCCTGGGTCTGCATTTGGGAACCACTATTCAGTCTTTGATTAATTTGGGGGACCATATGGTGTATTAGAGTCTGAAAATCAGATTGGCCAGGTGCAGCAAGGCAAGCACACTATCCACTAAACTACCACTGTGTCCTGAAAATAATAATTCTTTATCACTACTATTAGGTCAGTGACCATAGAAGCAGAAGAGTAATACAATGTTTTCGAAAAGATTTTACTTAAAGGAGCAATGATTAAAGATCTTCTGCTCATATTGAAAAATTTTCCATTGACCTCACTGAGAAATTTTGAATGCTCATAGTACCAATTTCTCACATGCTCCTTTAAGTAAAGTCTTTTGAACACATTGTGTTACTCTACTGTTTCTTAATCTATTCTGGTAAAGGGCCAGGTTTTTGCTTGTTGCATTTTGCTGTCCTTCAATTTCTCAGGGTTACATACCTTTGTAAAATAGTATAAAAATGGATTCCAGAAAAACTGAAATAAATATGACACGGAAAACAGAAGACCCATTTTTTGTATTACTGTATTCAGGAGTCATACATTTCTTTGACAAAATGCCATAAATATTTTAAGAGCTCACTTTCAATCTTGAGGCTCAATTTCATGGCAGGCAAGTGACTAACAGTTTACAACTCAGCACTTATGGACATAATCTGAATGAAACTAGTTTAGAAAATAATGCAGTAGGAGGAGCTGCATTAGCCAAATGAGTTAACCCAGTATTGTGGTAGGAAGAAAATACCCTAGAAAAGCGTAGTGGAAGTGGAAGGTCAGTTTAAGTATATTTGTTAACTGACTGAAGCAGCTAACTCTGTCTGTGGTAGTCAAGGAGAACATGGGAAGTCCATGATCTGTCAGGGGGTGATTCAGAGAAGCAAGATAACAACACACATGGATATAATGGATATCAAAAAGTGTTCCAGGTTTTTCCAAAAATGTTCTATTTTCTTTTTGTTTTTGTTGTTCTTAAAGCATTTATTTTTTTATTTTATTTTATTATACCACCATGAGTTAAACGATTACAAAGATGTTCATTTTTGGGTTTCAGTCATACAATGCTCAAAGCACCCCACAAGGGCACATTTCCCACCACAAATGTCCCCTGACTCCCTCCCCCTCTCCCAGCCTGCCTCCATGGTGGGCACTTTGCCACCTCTCTCTCTCTCTCTCCCTCTCTCTCTCTCTCTCTCTCTCTCTCTCTCTCTCCAACTCTGTTCCTTCTCTTACACATTGTTACACCCTACACACATTTAGGGATTATCATATAAATCGTTTACCTACATGCAAGGCTCAGTTCTAGTCGGGCCTATTTCCAACAATTAGTGGAACTGGTATATATTTATATCACACAAATGAATAGAGTCATTATATATCTGTACTTATTCTACTGACTAATTTCACTCAGCATGATAATCTCCATGTCCATCCATTTGTAGGTAAATTTCTTGACTTCATTTTCTTGACAGCTGCATAGTATTCCATTTTGAGGATGTACCATAGTTTCTTTATAAAGTCTTCTTTTCTTGGGCACCCAGGTTGTTTACAGAGTCTGGCTATTGTTCTTAATAGCTAGAATAAATATTTGTACCCAGAATAAATATTTATAGCCATAATAAATATTTATAACAGCCAGCACTGTGATAAATATAGAACTGCAGATGGTGTTTCTGTTGTGTGTTTTTAGATCTCCACAGTATAGTCCCAGGAGTGGTATTGCTGGGTCAAATGGGAGCTCAATATCAAGTTTTAAAGGAATGTTCATATTGTTTTTCAAAAGGGCTAGACCAGTCAGAATTCCCACCAACAATGAATAAAAGTCATTGTTGGTGGGAATTCCCCCCATATCCACGCCAGCATTGGTTGTTCTTGCTCTTTTGGATGTGTGACATTCTCTGAGGTGTGAGATGATATCACACCTGATATTGTTGTTTCAATTTGCATCTCCCTGATGGTTAATGGTGAAGAGTACGTTTTCATATGCTTTTTGGCCATTCAAATTTCTTCTTTGTGGAAATTTCTGTTCATTTCTTCTGCCCATTTCTTAATGGAGTTGGATGTTCGTTTTCCTGTAAAGTTCTACCAGTGTCTAGTATATCTTTGATATTAACCCCTCATCAGATGGTCATTGGATGATAATTCTTTCCCATTCTGTGGGCTGTCTTTATATCTTGGTCACCGTTTCTTTTGAGGTGCAGAAAATTTTCAGCTTCATATATTCCCATATGTTTATCTTTGCTTCCATTATGTGTCATTGGTGTTTTGTCTTTGAAGATGCCTTAAGCTCAAATGTGTTAGAGTGTTTTGCCTATTTTCTTTTGATGCACCTTATGGTCTCAGGTCTGTTTTTGAGATCTTTAATCCATTTTGACCTGACTTTTGTGCATGGTGTTAGAAAGAGGTCTAAGTTCATTTTCACAAGTAGTTGCCCAGTTTTCCCAACACCACTTGTTGAAGAGACTTTCTTTGCTCTACTTAATATTTTTCCTTTATAAAAAATTAAGTGATTGTATATTTGAGGTGTGTATCAGGATATTCAATTCTATTCCATAGGTCTACAGGTCTGTCTCTATTCAAATACCATGTCATTTTAATTACTACTGCTTTGTAGGACAGTTTGAAGTTGGGGAATGTGATGCCCCCATCTTGGGAAAAATATTTTATCATTTAAATGTACCAATAAATTTATGCCATTTTTGTACATTTTATAATAAAAGTATTCTAAATATGCACCGCATATGGTTATGCTATATAAGATTGCAAAGTTTCTATATAAAAATTAAATGCACCTTAGTGGTAGAAATTGTACAGTGTGATGGCTTTAGAACAGTAGGTATCTAAACTACCTTTTTAAATGAAAGATCTCTTGCTTATCACACTTGCAAAGGATGAACAAAAAAAAATGAAAGTAGGCAAACGTCTAATTTTATTAATGAAAGTTTAATATTCTTAGAGAAAGTTATCAGGTAACATGTTCCTAAAGTAATAGCATACTGTGTGCACCTGTCACTAACGTTTAAATGAAGAAAAGAAATGCTATTTTTACCATTCTCACTTTATTCCTCTTTATTATATTTCAGGTGATCATAAAAGAGAAAGCATTTCTTTCTTAATATTTATCTAAAGAGTACTATTTATTTATTCCAGAATAGCACAATAATCATTAATGAATTTAATCAATATTAAATATGCATTCTCAGAGCTAGAGTCATATAGTACAGTAGGAAAGTGACTGCCTTGTATGCAGTCAGCCTGCGATCAAGTCCTAAAAAACACATATGGTCCCCTTAGTCCAACCAGGAGTAACCCTTGAGCTGAGAGCCAGAGCATTCTCAGAGCACTGCCAGGTATGGTCCAATGAGGTGGGGAAAAAGAAATTCTCATTGAGAATATTCATGCACATGTGAATTCAAATATTTTGTGAATATACTAAAGAGGTTCTTTTTGGATCCAACCTCAGTTTAAGGAACAATGTTTTATTGAAGATTCAGCTTTGATTGTGAAATTTGTATCCATTTTATGCTTAAATGATGAAGTAGTCTGAGTCAACCTAAGAAAAACAAGACTTTGTCTTGATGAAGCTCATTTATTCTACCATGCTCATTTTGTCACCAGAAAGCTTAATGTGTTTGCTCTGGCTACACTTTCAGAGCTCAAAACAACAAAACTGCCAATAGCCTCTTTGTGATTTCACTTAGTTCAGTTAAATAAATGCTAGTTACTTTCTCTAGTAACTTGCTTTTTGACCCCTCACAATCATGGAAACCTTTACCCTCAATCCTATCCCATAATCCTTTCTTCCCTAAGAGGAGATTGTTCATAACTAAATTATGTGACTATTGGAATGCCATTTGTTCATTAGATGCTTTAGTTCTTATATTTCTTAAAGTAGTTTTTAAGTTTAAAAATTATTCAAATGTATTTCCTCCCAAAGTGAGTGCAGACTAGAAGACTGAGTAAATGACAAAGTCAATTAAGTGCCTTGCCTCAGCAAAATGTAAACTCAGTGAAAGAAACCAAAGTAGATTGATCTCCGTAGCCTGGGAACACCTAGCATCTATCACTGATTACCTTTATGGCCATTTCCAAGTTATTTTGGTGAAAGGTTAGAACAAAGGAAAAGAGATGAAAGAAAGAGAACAATTAGGAAACTGAGACCGTGAAAGCTAGCTGTCTAATTCTCTAGTCAATTTCCTAATGGTGGGGGAAAAAGGCAGAAACAAAGAAAAGGAAAGTTAAGATGAGAGGAGAAAAGAGAGATGCAATAAAAATGAAGAACTCAACAACGAATAACAAGTCACACTCTCAAAGACTTCCTGTTCTCTGCTACTCCCCAAAAAGTTCACATTGTTTTTCAGTCAAGGGCTGCAAATCAATTACTTTGAAAGACCAATGGGTAATATAAATAAATGAAATTGGCTTAGCATGGAGCAAGAGTGAATGACCGGATCTGTGTAAGCAAAGCTATACACCACAGCTAGTTCCAAGAGGGGCTGAACTATGAAATTAACAAAACTGATATTACCAGATCTTCTGATTTTTCAAGAGACCCCAATATCTGAATTTTTTATTTAGTTTCGGTTGGATGCTTCTCTAGGTCCGTAATGCTAAATAACAGGGGGGAAATGAAAGAAATGAAAATGAGTTATCACATTAATTTTACTCCTATGAGTTAACACCACCAATTTGTTTTGATTTAATAATCCTCTATGAGTGCTAGTTCATGAAGATTAAAAAATTCCTCAAAGGGAGTCACCATTCCACTCACTTCTTTACTTTCCTTATGTATTCATCTGCATAGACTATGGTTCAAGGTTGATTGAAATTGTATGTGACTGACTTAAAACAATATATTGACAATTATCCTCTATTTCCCTCTTTCTAATAAAACAAAGCAATATTATCTCAAGGCTACAAAGCTAGTATAATAGACAAAAATGTATGTTATACATAACCTTTTATATGCCTGACCTAGGTTTCATCTCTAGTACCTTATATGATCCCCAGAGGTCTCATCAGGGTTGATCCCTAAATGAAAAATAAGAGTAAGTCCTGAGCACTGCAAGATGTGGCCCCTAAAACCATGTATATACATATATATATATTAGGTTTTGTGTAAATATATAATTATAACATATTATATTTTATTAAAAATATATATTTATATATACTATTATAGCATTTTTTATTACGACTTTTGTCAATGAAGCAGAAAACAATGGTAAAAAGGCCATTTTAATTATTTTTTCTAAATCCTAGTTTCAAATCTCCAGATTATCCACTGAAATCTCAGATGCTGCTTTCAACCTATTCCCAGAGGAATAGCAATGTAGTTACATGAGCCAATTTAATTTCTGACATTAACCTCAATATCAGAATATTCTCCAATCAGAGGAGGGAGTCTATTCTCTGGAAAGTGTCAGAGACTGAATAGTTTATGTTTTATGGCCATATGGTCACATAAACTCACCTCGACACTTGGGTCTCAGAATCCACTATAGGCTGCAGATAAGCTAATGAGAATAACTGCTGCTTTCCAATATCATTCACAAAACAGTCAGCAGACAAGATTCGACTAGTTGGTCCTATTTTTACCTGCCCTATATGAATGAAGTTTTCTTAGCCTACATTCTTTAATAACATAATATCAAAGAGTTGATATTTTTACTATCTATTCTATTTACAATTTCATTTGTATCACTTCACTTGTCTTCCCATTGTTCATCAATTTCGCGAATGGGCCGACGCTCCTTCATTGGGATGAGGTCCATTATTGTTCGAATGACAATTTTCTGGAATGAATGGTGCCAGTAAGGTCTCCATTCATTGGGAATGAGGTCCATTATTGTTTCTGTTTTTGGCATAACAAATACACCATGGGTAGCTTGCCAGGCTCTGCTTTGGCTCTGGGTTCACCCCAGGGATTTAATCTTTTTCTATGTCAGACCATCAACCATCCAGGTCCCACGGGCAGATCCCTGGGTGTAGACAAGCCTGTCTCCTGTCTGGCACCTGCTGATGCAGTCGGGCACCGCACCACAGCTGCAACACCTCGAGGGGCAGGAGTGATAGTCCAAGGGGAAGGCATTTGCCTTGCATGCAGCAGACCCGGGTTTGGTCCCAGAGTACCACCAGGATTAATTCCTGAATGCAGAGTCAGGAGTAACCCCTGAGCATGTCTGGGTTAGACCTCTGCATAAAAGGCAAAAAAAAATTTACAATATGTGCTTCTTTTTTCCAATATAAGCATTTCTCTTTATTTAATATTTCTTGGTTGTTTCCTACCTGAATTGCCTATTTCTCAATTATTTTTTGCCATTTCCACTTCTGACACTTGCAAATTATTACTCATTACAGTTCCAAATTCAACTACAATTCAGAATACACTGATTTTTTTATACGACTATTGAAAATAGCTTCCAAATTCATCTCTCTTTTTGTAACCTCCAATGCCTTCAATATTGTATACTTAGATACACTGATTTTTCTTTGCAAGTGAATTCTAATCTTGTCACTCTTTGTTCAGGTATCTTCTATGATTCCCTGTTTTCCATAGGAAAAAGTTCAGACTACTCAGCAGGCTTGTCTGCCATCAGGAATTTCTGGCTATGTGAATATCCAATTATTGATCTCTGTGTATTTGATTCTCTGCTCTGTGCTTTGATTGTGCCAATGCCTTTATAGATCCTGAACTCTGCTTGATTAAATTTCAGTTTGCTTCAAAACCAAATCAAAGCCTACCATCTTCTGAAAAGGTCTAAGTTCCCATTTGCCAGAGTTTTCTTCTCCTGTATTTTCATCCAGAACCTTTTGTCTTACTTAGAATAGATATGACCATCAATAACAAGTGCTTGAGATAAAACCACACTAATCACTGTCACCACCAACCAACCCTTACATACAGGAGACATCACTAACATATTGTCCAGCTCCTTCTATATGAAACTGTGGAACTTTATACTTCACAAGTCATAGGCAATTAAATCCCAGTAATCACATTTAAAAAAGATGAGCATACTGCAGAGCTGACGTCCAAACCCACTAACGAGGCTTTGTCATACTCTCAGCATCTACAGTAAAAATCCTCTCAACATTGTTTGCAGGTACAACATTTTCCAGGATTTGGAATAAGTTTATCCTCTTAAATTACAGAAGTTATAGAAATTATAAACATGCCAAATGACATATAATTGGATAGAATTATGTATCCGATACTATGCATATTATTTAGAAGTTAAATCCCTAAGAATAGATTTGTCATTAGAAGCTAGGATCCGTTCACAGTGTTCTACTTTATGGTTACTGAAATAGATAGCTTACTAGATATGGACCAAATTCCAGGTTGGGACCGTTACTCTTTTCTTTAAACTTATACACTAAATTATGTCTTTATTCAATTCAATTTATTGATGATTTTGAGAGCTATGTTAATAATAAGAGCAGATTCACAATTTTTTAGTCCTATTCTATTATAAACATCTCAGCACATGCTTTTATCATGGCTTGGAGAGAAAGAGGAAACCAATTAAAGCATGCATGAAAACTTCTTTATCCATGTGTTCAGTTTTGTCATCTTTCTAAACATAAATATGCTGAGAATTTTGGATAATAGTCAGAATTTTGGATAATAGTCAGCATTTGATGTATCACAAGTTAACACAGAGACAGCAGAGCTATCTGTCTAAAATAAGGAAATGGAAACACATTCTCTTTGCATGGATCAGGAGAATCAATATTGTCAAAATGGTAATACTCCCTAGAGCTTTATACAAATAAAATGTGATCCCTATAAGAATACTCATGATATTCTTCAAGAAAATTGAGCAAACACCCCTGAAGTTTGTATGGAATAATAAACCCCACAGATAACTAAAGCAATCCTTGGGAAAAAGAAGATGAGAGGCATCACCTCTCCCAACTAAACTCAGACTACAAAGCGGTAGTAATTAAAACAAGCATGGTATTGGAATAAAAACAGACCTGTGGACCTATGGACAAGAGTTGAGTATCCTGGCACCCATCCTCAAATACCACGATCATTTAATCTTCTGATAAAGCCGAGCAAAAGTATGAGAATGGAGCAAGCGGAAGTCTCTTCAACAAATGGTATGCTGGGCAAATGAGTCAGCTACATGTGCAAAAAGGTTAATTTTGGACATCTGGCCAATACCATGCACAAAAATCTATAAAAATGACGACCCTCCATCCATTGTTGGTGGGAATGTTGACTGCTACAGCAATTTTGGAAAATAATATGGACATTCCTCAAAAAACTAGAAATTGAGGTAACTGTTCAACCCAGCCATACCATTCCTGGCAATATGCCCTGAGAGTCCAAAGACCACACATAGCAGAAACACCATCTGCACTTTGATTTTCATAGCAGCACTATTCCACAATAGCCAGAATCTGGAAACAACCAGAGTGCCAGAAAACTGATGACTGGTTATCAATAAAGGCTTTATTTGGTACATCTACACAGTGGAATACTAGACAGCTGTTGTATTAAGAAAATAGTAAAGTTATTTTGATATTTTGCCTAATAAATGGATGGACACAGAGAGGATCATGCTGAATGAAATTAGCCAAAGGGAAAGGACATATTGAGAATGACTGGTGCCTTTTTTAGGAAGATGATAAAGGAACAATCGTGATGATACCAATATCCAAGGCCAGACAAAACATGGAACAGGAGGTCTTTTCACAAGGTAGAACCTACTGAAAATGTGTGGGAGTGAGAGGTTAGGGTCATACAGAGAAAAGAAACAGTGTACTAATGATTATTGTAAATGATAATACTAGCATAGAACTGAGCATTGAAAGTAGGCAAAAGGATATACATGATAACCTTTAACAGTATGCATTGCAAACTACAGTGTGTAAAAGAAGGAAGAGAATGAGAGAGAGAATAAGAGAGAGAGGGAGGAATATGAAAATTGCCTGCCATAGCCACAGACTGGGAAAGGGGGAAAATCATGGGACATTGGTGGAGGGAAATGGGCACTGGTGGAGGGATGGGGTGCTGGAACACTGTATGACCGAAACCCAAATATGAACACTTTTGTAACTGTGGCATAATAAAACAATTTAAAAAAATGAATGAGAATCGGCTGGGAAAAAAATTAATAAAACTTTTCTTACCTAAAAATAAAATAAAATAAATCCCTTTGGAATACACCCCACTTTAATGTGTGTGGCATGGACTTATTAATTCAGATTCCAAAATTGCACTCATGGAGTCAATAATGGTTTAGTTTAGTGGCGGTTCACTCTCTTTATTACTCTTTGTTCTTGACATGCTTTTGCCTTAGACTCGACCTTAATAATTCAGTAGATACAGAGAGGGACCAAGAAATAATGATGGATTAGAAAAGGATGCTGATGGGTATATCTGTTTACTGTGACTGATGCAACAAGGAAAATTAACTCGGTGAATTAAGACAACTGAAATGAATTGTCTCACCATGCTCAAGGAAAGCTGTCTGAAATCAACACATTGGTAGGATGATGCTCTCTGACATTTCTAGGGGAGGTTTTTTCCTGGCCTTTACCAACTTCTGGCAGCCCACTCACTTTTAATTTTTTTTTCTTTTACCACCATGATATTTAGAATTACAAGTATGTTCCTGTTTGCATTTCAGTCATACGGTGTTCCAGCACCCATCCCTCCACTAGTGCCTATTTCCCACCACCAATGTCCCCAATTCTCTCCCTCCCCCCAGCCTGCCTCTATGGCAGGCACTTTACCTATTCTGTCTCTCTTTCTTTCTCTCTCTCCCTCGCTCTCTCTTCCTTCTCTTCGTGGAACTTATCATAAAAAGTTATTCTACATGATAACTTCATAGATTTAGAAGTTATCATGTATATTCCTTTGCCTACATTTAATGCTCAGTTCTAGGCTGGTATCATTTTTTTTTTAAAGTATTTTATTATACCACCGTGAGATATACAATTACAAAATATACAATTACAAAGTTCATATTTGGGTTTTGTTATACAGTGTTCAGCACCCATCCCTCCACCTGTGCCATCTCCCACCATCAATGTCCCTGGTTCCCTCCCCCTCCCCAGCTCCTGCTCCATGGCAGTTCTTTATTTCTTTCCCTTTCTTTCTCTTTTCTTTTCCTTCCCTTCCAGACTATGGATTACAGAACATACATTAAAAGGGTTGCCATGTGTATCTTTTTGTCTGTATTTAATGCTCAGTTCTATGTTGGTATTAGTACTTTCGACAATTGTTAGCACACTGTTCCATTTTCTGTCTTACCTAACCTCTGACTCCCACACACTTGTGGTTGATTCCAAATTGACAAGACCTTCCTGATCCATGTTTTACCTGGCCTTGGATATTGGTATCATAATATATATTACATATATATATATATTTTAATATCCCAAAAATGAATGCAGTCTGACATAAATATATATAGATATATATGTATATATGTACATATTATGATACCAATAGCCAAGGTCAGGTGAAACATGGATCAGGAGGTCTTGTCAAAGGTGGAGATTATCACAAACTTGTGGGAGTCAGGAGGCTAGGTAAGATAGAGAATGGAACAGTGTGCTAATAATTGTCAAAAGTGCTAATATCAACCTAGAGCTGAGCATTAATACAGGCAAAAAGATACACATGACAACCTCTTAATGCATGTATTATAATCCACAATGTTGAAGGGAAGGAAAAGAGAAAGAGAGAGAAAAAAGAAAGAAAAAGAAATAAAGAACCTGCCGTAGAGGCAGTCTAGGGGAGGGGGTTGGGAATCGGGGACATTGGTGGTGGGAAATGGGCACTGATGGAGGAATGGGTGCTGGAACACTGTATGACCGAAACCCAAATATAAACATCTTATGAAAAAATAAAGTTTATGTATGAAAGAAACTTAAAAAAATCAAAAATAAACACAGTCATTTAATACCTATCCTTACTTACCATGATACTCTCCATGGCCATCCATCTATAGGCAAATTTTCGTAATTTTGTTTTTCTAACAGCTGCAAAGTATTCTGTTCCGGAGGGAAAAGAACAACTATAGAATGACTATATAAATATACTCATTCTATGTTTATATATTTAGATATACAAATATATGAATATAGTCATTCTATAGCTGGGCTATAAAAAAAAGGAATTCCTAACAGCTGCAGATGCACCAATGTTTCTTTATCCAGTCATCTGTTCTTGGGCACTCTAGTTGTTTCCAGATTCTGGGTAATGTGAAGAGTGCCACTATGAATTTAGAAGTGCAGATAGTGTTTCTGCTGTGTGTTTTTGGTCTCCCAGGGTATAGTCCCAGGAGAGGTATGACTGGGTCAAATAGTAGTTTAATATCTAGTTTTTGGAAGGAATGTCCACATTGTTTTCCAAAATGGCTGTACCAGTCAACATTCCCACCAACAATGGATGAAAATCCCTTTCTCCCCTGCATCCATGCCAGCGCCAGTCATTCTTGTTCTTGGGTTTGTGTGCCAGTCTCTGTGGTGTGAGATGATACCTTATTGTTGTTTTGATTTGCATCTCTCTGATAATTAGTCATGATGAGAATTTTTTAATATGCCTTTTGGTCATTCGAATTTCTTCTTTGTCAAAGTTTCTGTTCATTTCTTCTCCCCATTTTTTGATGGGGTTGGCTGTTTTCTTCATGTAAAGTTCTACCAGTAGCCTGATATATCTTGGATATTAATCACCTTCAGATGGGTATTAGGTGAATATTCTTTCCCACTCTGTGGACTCTCTTTGTATCTTGTTCAGAATTATCTTTGTGTCTTTCACTCCTTGTGGTGCAGAAACTTTATATATTTTCATGTAGTCTCATATGTTCAGCTTTGCTTCCAATTACTTTCTTAGTGGTATTTCATCTTTGAAGATGCCTTTAGCCTCAATGTCATAGAGGATTCTTTCTATGTTTTCTTCAATGTACTTCACGGACCCACTCACTCTTTGGTTAGTAGAAACCAACTCTCATCTTTGCCTTATTCCACAAGGCCTTTCCATGTTTCTATTTTCTTATTTTTTTTAAAATTCCATTTATTTATTTATTTATTCATTTATTTTGCTTTGTTTGGATTTACACCCAGTAATGCTCAGGGTATACTCCTGGCTCTGCACTCAGGAATTACTCCTGGCAGTGCTTGGGGGACCAAATGCAATTCTGGGGATCGAACCTATGTTGACCACATGCAAGGTAAACACCTTCCCGCTGGACTGTCACTGGCCCCTCTCTGTGTCTATTTTCACAACATGATCCTCCCCAGGAAAATCATCTACCTCATGGAGAAGAGCACACCTTAAACTCAATTACATGGGCAAAGACACTTCTCTATCAATGTCCCATTCACAAGAGCCTAAAGCACATCTTCCGGCAGTACAAAATGCAACTTACGATGAGAGACCGGACTCTTCTTTTCTTCTTCAACCACTTACAGGTCATGGTGAGGCAAAGTGAGATGTGGATTTGCAGCCAAATTTTTGAGCAAGAGAATTTTGAACAAGAGAACCTAGTCCTTCAGAACCCTTGGTCTGACTCTGACAGTCTTCAGCACCAGTCCTGCTCTTTAATGAGATTTCTCTCTGTTTCCATAATTTTCTCAGAAATCACCTGAATAAATTATGAACAACTATGGGAATGGATTCAGTCGTCCCTATTCTTTCTAACAACCCAAATTCCATCTTATGCTGAGTCTGTATGATAAAATGGCTAGAGATGTGGTGAAATACCTCCACAGTTATGGGAGTCCAGGCTACACAAGGGAAACTTGCATTTCTGTTTATGTCCACTACTTCTTTATAAGTTCAGTGTCATTTTATTACCTTTAAAATGATTTATGACTTGTATCACTTGTATCACTTGTCTTCCCATTGTTCATCGATTTGCTCCAGCGGCACCAGTAACATCTCCATACATTCTGTCATGATTGATGGAATGACTAACTTTGTACACAGATTTTGGAAAACTCTTGTTTACAACATCAAATATTTCTCTTGTGTTCTTGTATGCTTGAGATTAGAGGTGACTACAAGAGTATCCTACCCACACGGCAGAGCCTGGCAAGCTACCCGTGTCCTATTTGATATGCCAGATACCAGTAACAATTATAGACCTCATTCCCATGACCTGATGGAATGGTTTGAGGCTCTTTATGTTCCTGGAGTGAGCAGATGCCCTTAGGCTACACTAGCACGTGACAGGATTTATGAGATGAATGAAAATAACATTTTCATTCAAGATCATAGTAATTTTTAAAAATTTCATGAAACAACTGTAACAATAGTACAGTGGGTAGGACAATTGCCTTGCACATATTTCACTTGGGCTTGATCCCAGGCACCGCATATGGTCCAATCGGCCTGACCAGGAGAGTCAGAAGCCCAGAGCACCTTCTGGTGTAAGTGAAGTTTCAAAACGATAAACTAGCATAAAAGTCTATACATCTGAAGTTTAGAATTACCCTTTTCACTCTGTACTAAATAGTTATTTATTGACCAAGTCTTAAGTTTTCCACCAAGGGAGCAATAAACAGTTTTTTCTCATTTTAAATTGTTAGAAACCAGCTGATACACCATTGACTTTGAAAGTTTCCCAGAGCAATGAGTGTGGGAACCATGGGCAAGCAACTGTCTGGGATTCTGAAAACTATTCAGGCAAATACTCAGAAGAAAGAAAGGCCTTCACTTCTCATTGTGATTTTAGACATTTGCTATGCACTAAGCAAAGAGTTCTGTTTTTTTAACATACTTTCATTATTCCTCCTCTCTCACAAAATCTTTGCTAAGTTGGTGAAACAATCTGCATCATAAGGTGAGGGAAATAGTCTTAAAAAGGAACTAGCCCAAAGTCACAGAGCTAGTCCTTGGCCACACAGAGGGAATTCATGTCGCTTGATTTCCTGTCTTACGCTTTTGGCAGTGTCCCATGCTGTCATTTGGGGCTTTGGTAACTGCAAGCCACCATGTGACTATTTCTACTGGATGCCAGCATCCTAAAATAAAAACAGACTGATCTCTGATTTCCTGAGCACGGAGTAAGGATAACTGCTATTGATTCTATCTCTCCACTGTTTCTCCTTGAAGTCTTACAGATTTCCCTTTCCATCAAGCTTTCTTTACAAATAGAGCTTCAGAAAGACTGGAGGGATGTTTATCTGTCAGGCAGAATTCGCTCTATTGGACAAATGTTACTCTTTTTTAAAGACCACCTCACCCTTCCCTGAAATAGGCAAACAGATAGAACTCTTCTGAGACCAGATTGATGAAGGAAACACATGAACGAATGCTTTCATCAGGCACAAGTTCAGGTGACAACTCTTCACTCTCCTAGCCAACTCAGAAGAGGACATGTCTGATTAAAATTTTTGCCTGTTTAAGGAGACTTATCAGATTCAATTCAAGTGGTTAGGATAAGCAGATGAACTAGCATTTAGTGTATTATAGACACCTGTCTTTGATGACACAATAAGCAGAAGATAAGGATACTATTTCATTTTTTGTTAAAGGAAGTGATTATTCTAGAAATAATTAATCATATGATCTAGCATTTTCTTATTTTTTATCTGTTGCATTTGTTAATCAAGTAGATGACACCGATTAGAGAAAGTTTATTTGAAACTAACCAAAACAATTAAAGATGAATCCACCAAAATTAAAACTGAAAACTCCTATGGGTTTGGGATTTTGAGAATATATAGCTTGTTTCTTTCCATTACCCATCCCTTGACTAGTGTACATTTCCCACCACCAATATCCCCAGTTTCCCTCTCACAAGTTCAACCCCTCCTTTCTCTTTGGCGGGAGCTTTTCTTCTCTCTACTCTCTTTCTCTCTTTGCCCTTTCCTTTGTGGCCTAAAGTTTTGCAATAGAGAGATTTGCATTGAAAATCATTCTTTTAAAAAATAACTTGTGTCTCTATTGTCAATTGTCACTTGTGTTCCCGCTTGTTCATCGATTTGCTCAAACAGGTGCCAGTAACATCTCCATTCGTTGGGAATGAGGTCCATTATTGTTACTGTTTTTTTTTTCGGATAGTAGGAGGTGCCACCACTTTATTCAAGTCAAGTCTGCTCTTAAAATCCTACCCAAAAGGTTGGGGATTGGGAGATACAAGAGGTGATGGATTTGGACCCTGAATTAATGAGACAGTGTAAAAGACCCTCCTTCCTGGGGCAATCTACCAGGGACCTTCCCCAGAGATAGAATCCAGCCCTGGGGCTATAGACCTGCCTAGGGCAGAGGCAGAATTCCAGCTAAGGGCATATTGTTTTCTCCTTTCCTTTGCTGGTAGAACATTTACTTCTTTAATACAATTTCTAGTCATTTTGGATAAACATAATAAGAGATGCAGATATTTATTTATACCCATGATTAAACATAAGGGTGGCTTTTTCTGGGGACATCTCACTATTTCAGTTTACTATTGTTACTGTTTTTGGCATATCAAATACACCATGGGTAGCTTTCCAGGCTCTGCCATGGCTCTAGGTTCTTCCCAGGGAGACAAGTCTTTTTCTATGTCAGACCCTCAGCCATCTGGAGCTGGAGCAATAGCACAGCTGGTAGGGCATTTGCTTTGCACCTGGCCGACAAGGGTTCGATCCCTGGTATCCCATATGGTCCCCGAGCACTGCCAGGAGTAATTCCTGAGCAAAGAGCCAGTAGTAACCCCTAAGCATTGCCTGGTGTGACCCCCTCCCAAAAAAAAAAAGAAGTTGTTTCTGTTAAAACATTAAAATGACTCATTAAAATATAACAATGTTGGGTCACATATAATAATTAGATTTTCTATGACTATACATCTTTACTTAACTTTAATTGTTACTGCTGTTGCTCAAATTATATTTATTTTTTGGTTTGGGGGCTCTGCACTCAGGGATCACTCATGGCAGGGGTCAGAGAATAAGATGGTATGAAGGATTGAGCACATAGAAGAGCTACTATTTCCTCATTCATTTGAATTTGTGGGCACATATAAGTTTCCAGGTATTGCATGTACGATGTTTCCAGCTTCTTGCTGATTAGAAGTTGAAGGCCATTCCTAGGTTCTAGAAATCTCCCTTTTCCTTGGCTCATAGTCAAGAATTCCTCCTCCTGTCTTCAGAGTCGTTAACAATAAGGCAAATCTCTGCAGTGTTTGAATTTCTCTGCCACTGCATGTCTCTGACACACTCCTATGCACCTTCCTTTAAGGATTCCTGTGACCAAATTGGTGCCACCTGGTATTCTAGAACAATATCCCCATTGAAAAACCATAATCTGTGGGTGGGTCTAGGGTCTACACCTCTCACTTCCATATAGTTGGAAGTGAGAGGATTCACAGTCTCTGAAAACACAAGGTTCCCTGAGCATAAAACCGGAATGATCCCCAAGAACTACTGGCTATAGCCAAACTTCTGGTCGCCAAATGATAAAAATAAACCAAAACCATAATGATGCCAGAGATTAAGTTGTGTGTCTTGCAAGTGACCAGTCCTAACTCAATCTCTTGCATCACATAGTCACCTGAGCATCACAAAGTGTAGACAGGGGCGCCCCAAAAAACAGCCTGGGTAGTGTTACTGGGTAGCCTGAGTATCTCGGGGGGCATATACTTTGAACCATGAAACCTGAACATCACTGCCCTTACATTGAACTATAAACCTGATGGGCTGAGTACCTCTGGGAAAGACTAGGCCTTCTGAGGTAAACTTGGGGTGCCTCCCACTAAAGTTTTCAGATAAAATCTGCTGTTAAATAAAAAAGGATTGAGCACAGGTTGAGTGCATGAGCTTTACCCACTGAGCTATATCTCCAGTCTACATACAATTGTTTTAATAGAGGCGGTGAAATAGGATTTTAAAAATCAAGGTAAAATCTCTAAAAAATAAAATATTAAAAGAAATAAAAAGTCAAGTATTTATTGTGAGCCTACAGAAAAGATACATTTCTAGGATATACTTAAACTCACGATCTTCCCGGCTTGCTGGAGTAAAACAATCCATCACCTTGCCTGCAGATGGATTGACTCCAGTGAGTCACATTGGAACTGAATCTTTGATTACACACCATATCTATTCCTGTGTCCTTTATAATGGTAAGGTTACTTTGTTCAGTAAGAACTCAGCAAAGACTTAGTGCTTGAAATGTGACTCATCAGACACTTATCAAGTCTGGGGTCATTGCCAATGATAACTCTGAAAACTCTAGATGTGTATCTCTCCAAGTATACTAAAAAAAAGCTGTTTTTATACCAGAATAAGAATCCAGATGACAGGTAACATAGATAAAATGAACTTTATGTTATCACTTTAGTCTATGTACCACATACTGGAAAGCATAAAGTTATATTGTCTTAGTAAATAGTGTAAGTTCCCACATCTTTCAAGTAAATTACGGGGCAAAGAATGCTTCAGTCAAACAAGCATTACTGTTTTCAGAAATGCCACCAACCATATAAAATTTTCTGATTTTATAAATAATATCTTTCATAAAGCAAAAACATTCCATTTTTAATTATTGACTTTAGTAAAATATACTCATATGACCTTATGTCTTGAAGTTTGACCTAAGCCTATGTTGATTTACTCTTTCTGTTCTAGGTAATCATGGAGACATGATGAGACGCTGAGACCACAATAGGCAATGGCAACACAGTTTACACAAGATGGATTTTTACTTGGGAAATTCAGAAGTTTATCAGATATTTAGATAGATTTACTGTACTGTATAATGGGAAGAGGAATATTTATAATATATAAAAAGAAAAACAGTGGAGGGAGTTGTGTTATATTGTACACAGAAAGGAGATTTGAAGTGCAAAATTCCAGAAGAAGAAAATGCTGGATTGCTCAGAATAGTATAAAGAAATTTAAGAAGAATCTCAAGTGACTCATAGGAAGAAAAGAAAAGCACAGACTAGGAGACCAACAGAGGTTTGGGTATTTCTCTATAGGTAAAAAAAGAACCTTAAGAAAGTTCTCACTTAAATTCCTGAAGGTGCCTAATGAGCTGTTTAAAATAAGCTAATTTAGTATAACTTTTGAAAAGTTTTATTTCCTTCTTTATTTAAATTCAGATTTTATGTTAACTATCTATCATAGAAGATAGTAACCTCAAAAAATTAAGAAAAAACTAGTTGTCTCTGCCACCCCTGTAAATGTGATACAGGGTTTTAAGAAAAATTTCTTATTATACTCACGGAAAGTATATTTATTTGAACATTTTGGGGGGGGGGAGGGAGTAATCAGAAGGACATAATGCAGCTGAGGGTAATCTTTTAACTCTTTTTTTTTTTTTTGCTTTTTTGGGTCACACCCAGCAATGCTCAGGGATTTCTACTGGCTCTGCACTCAGGAATTACTCCTGACAGTGCTCAGAGGATTATATGGGATGCCGGGGATGGAAGGAACCTGGGCTGGCACAGGCCAGCCGCGTGCAAGGCAAACACCCTACCCACTGGACTATCGCTCCAGCCCCAACTCTTACATAAGAGAAAGGAAAAAGAACAGTAAAAGCTGTCAGAAAGGTTTTCCTTACCTGGACTTCTGAAATTTTTGTACTGTGTTTATTATTGTTGTTGTTTTAAGAGAACTAAAATGTGTTAGTTGAACAAAAGAAATTCATCGCTGTCTTTTGGCAAACACTGAAAACTCCTATTTTTAAACCTAGAAATGTTATTAAACTTAATATTATTGTTGTAATATTTCATCTCCCCCTAAGGCTAAGAAACTTGTCTTCTTCTTTTCTTTTATATATTTTGTTATTTTGGGATAGCAGCTAAAAAGTAAAAATCAAGTTTGTGATTTTATTTTCTCAATTGTCTCTCCACATTTGAAGCCAGGATGTAACTACATTCATACACACAGGAAGCGATTAAGTTAAATGAGTGGTAGACAGGAATTTAAACTTATATGATAGGTTTCACTAAGTAGAGGAAAAGATACCCAAGATTTACACAGATAAAGGTCCTGTAAGAACAGTGGATAATAGGAGTCATCCAGCCAAGTGGAGACCTCAAAAACCAAATCTGATGACACTGTGAGCGTGGATTTCCATCCACCCAAACGGTGATTACGTAAAGATGAGTTTAACCCACTGACACTGTGACACATTTTTGTGAGAGCACCCGAAAGAGGTGTTCCAAGGACTCTGGGTCCTCTCTGACCTCAGAAACGCTTGTCAAATAGGCTAGTGGCTCAGCTCTGGATGTTCAGGCCTTCTCAGGCTCAGAGGTGCTGAACAATACCAGGGCTATACTCAGTAGTTCTTTTTTAAAATGATATTTAATATATTTAACATCCCTATGCCTCTTTTTTTCATTTATTTTTTGAGTCACTGTGCCACACAGTAGAAGACTGTTCATGGTTGGGTTCCAGCACACATCCTTCCACCAGTGCATGTTCCCAACACCAATATGCCTCTTTGTCTATCACCACATCCCACCCTTGCGCCCCAACCTGTATCTATGGCAGGCACTTTTCTTCTTTATCCCTCTCTCTCTCTCTCATTGGGCATCACGGTTTGCAATATGGATACTGAGAAGTTGCCATGTTCGTTCCTTTACCTATTTTGCACACATTTCTTACACAGTGGTCATTTACACTGTCTTGGTCATTGTGGTCCTTTCCCTATCCATTCTGCCTTTTCCCAAGAAGTTGAAGTAGGTTTCCAAGCACGAACCAAACCTCTTGGCCCTTGTTTCTACTGTCCTTGTATATGGTTTCATAGTATGTTTTTTACACCCCACAAATAAAGTTCATAGTTCTTGGGGCCTCTGGGGTTATTCCGTGTTGGTTCTGGGGTCCAATTGCATAATCCCTGCACTGTCTCCTTGGCCTAAAGCCATATAGCTCATAATTACAGCCATATACAAGCCATATAGCTCATAATTACAGATCTAGCAAAGCAATGCATGAGCCATGTTACAAAGCTTACCCAATATCTTTGCTCAGTAATTGGGAGGTTGCAGAATCAGAAATTCTCTTGGCCTCTTTTTCGTTAATAATAATTTCTTCATCTGGGAAGTGACTAACTTAATAAACCAATACTCCTCAGTATGATGCAACAATGATTTTCATTTTATCCCAAAAATGGATCTAAAGCTCTTTCCTCAACTCTTCAATGTGGTTTAATTATTTTCCCTTTGCCACCTGTCCCATCTTACTCCTTCATCCCTTCTCCCTGACCCACAACTCTTCTCTCTCAATCATCTACTACAAAAATCTGCCTTTCCTAGTACCTTAGTTGACACTTTAATTCATTTTAAAGATTAAGAAGATCACTTGATCACTTGACATCCCCTTATTTGTCGATTTGCTCAAGCGGGCACCAGTAATGTGTGGATGTAAAATGTGGCTGCAGCATCATCCAGGCTCCGCAGCTCATCAGAACTCTACCCAAGAGACTAAGCCAATCTCAGAGATTAAGAAGAACTTATAGAAAATTCTTAGTATATGCCAAGAATAAGCTGTTAGTTATTGTGATTCATCAGGCTGAAAAACAAGCAAACTAAGAAAAAATTAAGGCATTTTCCCCTTATGTCTTGATCTGCTTCCATCCATAAAATATCATATAGCAAGAACGCACATCATGTATGAATGACAGCCGTTTGCTCAAAACCATTTATTGGTTCACCAATGCCATTGAAAGAAATCACTGGGGATATAAACCAGCTAAGGTGGTAGAGTGAAAAAAAAAGCTTGGTATATGGAGATCTTGCATTTGATGCTCTCACAACATGGTCCCCAGAAACACTGGATGTATATCTGCTTGTCCTTAAACACAGCTGTGTTCAAGCACTGAACAAGCCTGCATAGTAGGGTAGAGCTTTGCTGGAAGCAGACCCAGGTTATCCAGCGCCATTGTAAGTGATTCATAAAATAATAATAATAATAATAATAATAACAACAACAATGATAAAAATCCTTGATAGCATAGAATTTTTATTGACTTTGTTCCAATTTGGTTCCTACACTGTTGTCTCACCGTCCAGCCTTCCCACATTCTCTCTATTCTGTGCTGATGGAGAATACCAATTCCTGCGACCCATCAGATTTTCTGTTTGGAAAATGCTAAAGGTATGCAGAACAATTTTGCCATGTACTATTTGGATTTCTTCCTATTTGTTAATAGCTCAGACTCTTCAGAAAAACTGGAAAAAACAACTTCTTCCATAGTAGAATTAGAATATAACCTTGAAAGGGCTTTTAATTGTTCTCAGAATAAATGCATAATAAAAATATAATGCAAGTTAACTGTCTGAATAGGAGAAAATGGCTGAAAGTAAAAAGTCAATTGCACTTAAAAAGCCTAAAGACTCCTGAAAGAAGTAATTTTGTCTCTTTAATGGGCATCGACTGATGCCTAGTTCAGAAAAAAAATTCTCATTTCTGTTTTATTAATTAATTATGTGGTTTTACAGGGGTGATAGATAATGGGACCATTGTTCCATTAAATAACAGAATACACCACAGAGATCAAGACCACAGACAAAACATCCAAATCGTGGCTGGCCACACAGAAGACCTCAACCAGGGCACACCTTTGCTGTGACCACAAACTTCCAACATTTTATCTTTATTTGGCAGATGACTAAAGTCCATGAATATGATATTTAGACTTGATCAATCTCTCTGATATGGTCTCTTTTTTAATCAAATTCACAAATATAAACATATCAATAGCATCAATCAAGGTTTTTTTTTAAATAAAAGGAAAGAGCCAGTCACAGAATCTGTTAGTTAACTCACATATAACCTTCTTTGTAGATATAAATGTAGAGTCAAATTAAAATTAAAAAAGTTCTTCATGAACATAATTTCATATCTAATGAGGGAATCTTAACAGCCCGTTGTAAAGGCTCTCAAACTTATTTTTCTACTGTTCTCTTTTCAGAAAATAAAAAGTGTAAATTGCCTCCCTTTAAATTAACAGAAAGCAACGACTCCACCCCCACACATATACACACTTCAAGATTACTTGGTATACTTTAAAGATATAAGTAAGACCATATTATTGGTAGATTATCCAGTGAAGCATAATTTGAGAATCTGTTTTGCATTTTGAAATCTTGATAACAACAGAATGGTCTTCACCTACTCTTTCATTTCTCAAAATTGAATGTGTCCCAGAATTAACTGGAAATATTAAAAACACAGATCCCAGATCCTTTCCTTAGAACTTCCACTAAAGAAATCTGAGGTGGGATCAGAAAATTAAAATAGTTTACAAAATACTATGCAATTTCATTATTGCATACCTAAGGACTACATTCGGGGCAAACATTTAGTTTTTATTTCAGATGAAACAAATTTTGCTAAAATCCAAAAACTCTCAAGAGTCTCACATTTAGCGCCTGTATATGAATCAAAGCTGTTTTCGGGTCAGAGTGTCAAACCCCCAAAGACGCTCAGAAGTATCAGGGGTCTACTGTACCAAAAATCATTTCATTTTAGTTTCAGTTTACAGCCTCCAAAATGGCTTATTCTCTCTGTTGGTTTCCAGCTACATCTGAATTTATTCAGCGAGCAGTGCTGCCACCTTCTGATTGTTGGTTGAAAATATATATTAAAAAAAGTTCTCTTTGGTGAATGTTTTATGTACCCAACCAGTATTTATTTTAATGTTCTTTTCTTCATGATTTTCCCCCTTGGGCCTCGTATTTCAAAAGCCACTTATTGTTTTCTGCTAGCACATTTCTATACAAAGCTCTTTGCTGTAATCACAGCCCCTCAGCATTGTACAAACTCTGTCCCAGGGAAACCTCCTTCCCTTTATGCACTGGAGACATGTGCCAAAGGAAAAATACCAAAGATTACAATGTTTTGTGAGTGGGGTGGTTTTAAACGATCATTTCAAAAGAGTCTTCTAAAGTCCAGCGTACAAAATCTGCTGGCTCTACTCATTTGAAAAATGTCTTTGTTTTAGCTATTTATAGCTAACTCACAGCTTTTGCCTCAGTTCCCGCCCCACCGCCCCACTTCCAAACCTCTATAGCTGATATTTTATATAGTCTTAACTCTACAATAGACATGGGGACTCACAGACATGGGGGCAGAGCTGCTACTGGCTCTCCCTGTGCCCAGCCACCCATGAGGAGCCCTGGAGGGATGGCAGGTTCTAGCCCTGGCCCGCCACCCCAGCAGAGCCTCGCAACAAGCCAGGCGACCCCCCACTCCATGAGGGCCTCCATTTTCCACATGCGGACTTCCCCTTCATCAGAACTCCACCCAGCAGACCAGCCTATCATAGCCCGGCTCATCAATAAATGCTGGATTTTGAGATGACTACAAGAGTATGCTACCCACACGGCAGAGCCTGGCAAGCTACCCATGTCGTATTTGATATGCCAGATACCAGTAACAATTATAGACCTCATTCCCATGACCTGATGGAATGGTTTGAGGCACTTTATGTTCCTGGAGCAAGTACGTGCCCTTGGGCTCTACTTGCATGAGACAGGAGTCATATGGAGATGTTACTGGTGCCCTCGAGCAAATCAATGATGAACGGGAAGCCAGTGAGTGATACAGTGAACTCTACAAATTGAATCTTGCATGCATTTTCCTTCAGATCAATGCATCACTGTCTTCCCGTTCATCATCGATTTGTTCGAGCGGCCCCAGTAACATCTCCATATGTCCTGTCTCATACTAGTAGAGCCCAAGGGCATCTGCTTGCTCCAGGAATATAAAGAGCCTCAATCCATTCCAGAATGAGGTCTATAATTGTTACTGGTATTTGGCATATCAAATACAACATGGGTAGCTTGCCAGGCTCTGCCGTGCAGGTAGAATACTCTTGTAGGCATCCTAAGTCCAGCATTTATTGATGAACCGCGTGCGGCTGCAAGCTGCGCAAGCTGGGCTGTGATAGGCTGGTCTGCTGGGTGGAGTTCTGATGAGAGAAAAGTACAAATGTGGAAAATGGAGGCCCTCATGGAGTAGGGGGGTCGTCTGGCTTGTTGCGAGGCTCTGCTGGGTTGGTGGGCCAGGGCTAGAACCCCACCATCCCTCCCCGGGCGCCTCGTGAGCGGCTGGTCACAGGTTAGAGCCAGTAGCAGCTCTGCTCCATGTCTGCGTAGTCCTTTCCTTCAGATACAATAGCAAATGCACAGATTTGGGACTAAGTAGATTTTGGGAGGAAGTAGAGACTTTAAAACCCAATCATATGACTTTATAGAAAAAGGTCAAATGTGGGTTCAAATCATGGCAGTTGTTAGGGGAAAGATGAATATCAATAACTTCAAACATATTCCTCTAATCTGGAAAGATATAGCTATATGAGTCCACAGGTTGGCTCTTACTATGTCCAAGGAATTAAAAAAAAGAAAAGAAAGAAGAAAAACCCTGCAGTTGACAAAGTCTGGGTCATGTGCCAAATGCTAAAAAGTTTCTACTCTGATGGTGGGCTGGTGTGGCTGAGGGAGCCAACGATCTGAATCTCAGAAAAAAAGAGCTCTGGGGTTAACATTACTAGGGAAAACAATAATTTTGGATGTTTTGTTTTAACTCTAGACCCTTGGAGTGTCAACCATCTTCACTAGCTGGGTTGTGCTTATAGACAAAATAGGAAAACGTGGTTGAGGGGAAAGTTATTGTTTCCTATACAGTTCCTCACTATTTTATAATATAGAGCTCCAAGCTCTCTGGTTTTCTCCCACTTTCCTGCCTGTGTATCTTAGGAAAACGTCAAACAAATTCTGTTCAGTCTCTTCTATGCTAAGTCAGTAATAAACCGTGTTCTCAGACTTTTAAGAATTTGGGAACATTGTGTGACTGAAACGAAGTCCAGATCTACTTTGTAACTGCAGGGTGATGAAATAAATAATACTAGTAAATTATTTTTATAAAAGAAGTTGGAGAAAACAAAGGTTACTTCCTATCTATTGTGCTGCCACTTCTTTTTTTTGCTTTCTTGCCACATCCAGCGGTGCCCATGGCTTCCTCCTAAGAGAGCTCTGGGGACCTAACGTGGTGCCAGGATCCAACTTGGGTCAGCCATGAGGAAGACGAGCACCCTACCCGCAGTCCTGCTCTCCGTCCCCATAGACACTTTTCTCTTAGCACAAAATAGCTCTTCGATCATAGACCAACTGGGCGCAATGTCTATTTCACAATCTGATATTGAATTTTAGTCCTTCCTCAAAGGATTAGTGCAATAATTAAATGGGGATTTACAAATAAAGTGCTGACTACAATGATAACCTCATCATAGACACTCAATGGTGACTCTGCTGTAGTTATTTTTATCATAAAATGAATTACCTCAAGAAGAATCGCTATAAAACCAGAGACTCTATCTGTCTTCTGGTCTTAGAATTTCTTCTGTTCTCAAGGTATAGAAGTATTTAACTATTAATTAACATTCTGAATATTGTAGACTAAAAGAAACTGTTCACAGTTTTGAAGCCATTGGGGAACAATATATTGGTTTTCCAAAAGATTGACTATTTGATTGAAATTATCATTAGTATAAAAAAAGAAAAGAAGGAAATGTGAAAATACCCGTGTCTGTTTTTCAAGCCAGCAGTGAATAGTGAGTGACTGAGCAGCGTGTTGTCATTGAACAGGACCCACCACTTCCCTTATCCCAAGACTCCTTTTTATTTTTATCCTTTAAAAACAACCTGTTGCATCATACATGACATCCAATCCTGCCTTATTAACCAGAAACTAAATGAGCATTCGAGAAATTTAATTGAAAGTGATACTCAGAATGTTAATAAGCCCCTGGTCAGGAGGGAGATTGATGTTCCCAGCTGCAAACCCAGCCTGGAGGAAGTTTCACAAGGCCAGTGTCACCAGGCTGAGCTTCTGTTTACTGCCGTTATCTTCCGGCGGCCGCTCTGCTGACTCTCCCAGACTTCTGTGGGTTCCCAGATTCCCCCAATCAGTCTCCCTCAGAAGAGTCCCAGCCTATAGACCCCACAGTAAATCAAGCACCAACCCACTAGGGCATCACTGCTATTAGAAATGAAAAACAAACCACTTCTCGGAATGAATTTTTACGTAAATAGAGGAAAAATGCTGGGAAAATAGGGTTTTTAACTTCCCTTTTATATCCAGACAGAAAACCTCAAAACCACGTAGGTCTTCTGCCCTAAGAAGTAGCATCCTTCCTGAAGCACACTTAAAGGTAGATTTTTGCACTATACAGACAGTATTTGTGTACATTAAGAGGAGAGTTTCCAATTTCATCAATGAGAAATATTAGAAAATCTCAATAATTTTGTTCTTGGAGTAGTTGCTTTCATGAAATAGTTCCAGGAATATGAGAATACTCTGTAATGCTTCTGCTCGATTCAAAGCATATGCAACTTGCTTTAATCTAAAGTACACATTTTGATAAGAATTGGAATTGATGATATCCAATGATTCCTATTATAGCTTATGACTCATGTGGTTTCAATACACACATTTTCTATTTTTCTGTAATTAAAAAAACACTAAAAATTATGCAAAGTTTTTTTCAACAATAAGAGAAATAAATATTCCATAAAGATGCAAAGAGAGAGTGATTATATAGAATTGTAGCTAGGAAGACAGACACCAATAGTAATTATATTATGTATAATTATATTATATATAATAAAATATATAATGTATGTATTATTAAAAATGTTTAGGAGATGTGTATTTAAGCAGTGGCCCTCCCAATGAATACTTGTCCAGAGGCCTTCAATATAAATATAAGAAACTACTGACTCATTTAAGTCACTTAGCTGGTTAATTTAACTTTTTCTAAATTAATTAACTGAACACTATCACTAAAATCTCTTGTGTTTAATTAAACAGTGCACATCATATTTTTTATGTTTTTGTTTCTCATTTGGCTTGGGAAATGCAGTAAAGTGTGATAATGCATATATACTCTGGTGAATATGATACCCTTAGACCAAATTGTTTCTCCAATATTTACTAGTTAGGCAAGCAAACTTGCCAAGCAGTTGCTTTAAATTAATCAAGCAATGTTCAGTATCATGGTAATTTGTTTCTGGAACCTAGTAATAGTAAAAATTAACCATCATTATTCGCAATTCTCACCAAATGTTATGAAGAGAAGCTCATACTTTCCTCTATAGGAGGATAAAGCTACTGAGGTAGTGGGGGTATGTCCGTTGGTGTAGACTGTGAGTCCTGCAAACTGTGTGAGAGACCAACATAAGATTAGAAGCAGAACTTAGCATAGAGACTAATTAATTGAGCAAAGGAGAACTTAATGTAAAGCAGGAGCAATGGAAATGAATACAGGTCAGAAATGCATTCAAGAATAGGTATCACTATATCACTGTCTTCCCGTTCATCATGGATTTGCTCAAGCGGGTACCAGTAATATTTCCATATGACCTGTCTCATGCAAGTAGAGCCCAAGGGTACCTGCTTGCTCCAGAAACATAAAGAGCCTCAAGCCATTCCATCAGGCCATGGGAATGAGTCTATAATTGTCATCTTGAGATGACTACAAGAGTCAAGAATAGGTAAGAATAAAAACTAATACAGAAATTAAGCTTCATGCTTGTTTTGAGTCACCCATCATCCAGGCACACAGCACCTCGCATATTCCTCAGGTTCTGTGCCATGATCTCCAGATAATGTTAAGATCCGTTGCCACTGTAGAGTCGACTCGCATATGGATAGGCAGAGTGAAAATTGGTCTTTGGGCTTCAATCTGTGACTTCTAATGTTAAAATAACTAACATTAGCATTGTATTGAGCTTTATCATTAGCAATATATCTATTTGTACACGATATATTAAGCCATTAATGCTTGTTGTAAATGAGTTTTTAAAAATTTTCTTCCTGATATTCTGTAAGTTTCTTATTGAAGAAAATAACTAAGTATAAAACAGAAAGATGGTTAAAGAAAGAGAATACACTAAAGAATAAGGGGTAATTCAATGAGATTATACATGATTGTTCCATAAACCTTCATTAGGGTTTATAAACAAAATAAGAAAATAGATCAGTGCAATTAAATCCTCCAAACCAACATACATTGGGCTAACAGACTTTTGTTCTTCTCATTTTAGCCCGCTCGAGCAAATCGATGAATAACGGGATTCAAGTGGTCAAGTGATCAAGTATTGAATTAAATCAAAAGTTCTCTGAAGAGTTTGACAAAGCCTTGTCTAGTCATGGTACTGAAAGAAAACGTAGTGCAGCTTTTCTTTGATAATGTGCATATTCCCAATTATCACAATTTCCTTTCTGAAACATGTTACATAATTTTTATCACCACATTTCTAGCAAGGAAAACTCCTAATGATCCAAGGAGATCATTGGTAAGGCTAAAACTCTTTGCCATACATTTTTCTTTTTAAGAAAGTTTTCTTTAAAACTATAAATGTTTAAGTTCCAAAGGGATTTTGAGTTTAGAATCACAAAAAGTTATCTGAAAAATCTTGTTTGAAATTTTATATATTTCATTATATAGGCTGGGAGCTTTGATGATCAGAAGTCTTTCCCACGTTTATGGCAAATCAAGTTAAAAAATAACAGAATCAAAAATGAAACCAAACTTCTATAGAAAGACCTGAGGAATATCTCTAGCAGGAAAAGTTTATGATTCTCCTACTACCTCCCACAAAATATATGCAAAATACTTTCTTCATACACATAATTTTTTTAAATTTTATTACATCACAGTGAGATAAACAATTAAAAACTGTTCATGATTGGGTTTCATTCATACAGTGTTCCAGTGCCCAACCCTCCACTAGTGCACATTTCCTACCACCAATGTCCCCCTGACTTCCTCTTCCATCCCCAAGCCTGCCTCTATGGCAGGTACTTTGCCTCTTCTTCTCTCTCTCTCTCTCTTCTCTTTCTCTCTCTTTTCTCATTCTCTGTCTCTCTTTCTCTTACTCATTATGGTAGTTGCAAAACATACATTGAGGGTTCTCATGCATATCCTTTGGACTATGTTTAATGTTCAGTTCTAGGCTGGTATTATCATTTCCAACAATTATTAGCCAACTGGTCATTTCTGTCTCATCTAACCTCTGACTCCCACACACAGAAGATTCCACCCACTGACAAGTCCACCAGATTCATATTTTGCCTGGCCTTGGATAGTAGTATCATACTATTATTTTAATATCCTGCAAATGAATGCAGTCATTCTATATCTGTCATTTTCCCTCTTGCTAGTTTCACTTACCATGATACTCTCCATGTCCATCCACTTATAGGCAAATTTCATAACTTCGTTTTTCTAACAGCTGCATAGTATTCCATTGTGTAGCTATACCACAGTTTCTTTATCCAGTCATCTGTTCTCAGGCGCTGTTTTTTTCCAGATTCTGACTATTGTGAATAGTGCTGCTATGAACATAGAAGTGCAGATAGTGTTTCTGCTCTGTGTTTTAGTGTCCCAGGGTGTGTACGTAGGAGTGGTATGGCTGGGTCTAGTCTTTTGGAGGAGTGTCCATATTGTTTTCCAAAAGGCTGTACCAGTCGACATTCCCACCAACAATGGATGAGAGTCCCTTTCTCCCCACATCCCCATCATCATTGGTTGTTCTTGCTCTTTGCATATGTGCCAGACTCTGTGATGTGAGATGATATCTCATTGTTGTTTTGATTTGCATTTCCCTGATGATTAGTTATAATGAGCATTTTGTCCATATGCCTTTTGGTCATTTGAATTTTTCTTTTGGGAAGTTTCTGTTCATTTCCCCCCCACCCCTTGTTGATGGAGTTGGCTGCTTTCTTCTTGTAAAGTTCTACCAGTGCCAATATACCCTGGATATTAACCCTTATCAGATGGGCATTAGGTGAATTTTCTTTCCCACTCCTTAGGTTATCCCCCATATGTTGGTCACCGCTTTTTTTGAGGTAATGCAAACACTTTCCTTCAATTTGATGTAGGTGTTCACTATATGACTTGATTAATAAGATTTAATTATCTGCTGTAGCATATATCCTATTGGACTGAAATTCTTGTCTATTCGAGTGTGATTTAAAGATACTAAGCAATTTGACATAAACCCACCCAAATGGGAAGTGACAAATTCAGAACTGTTTAAGTAAATTCAGAACTAGAGTTTTAAGTTATAAATTCAGAACTAGAGTTTTAAGTTATAAATTCAGAACTAGAGTTTTAAGTTGTTCTGCATGCAAAACATTGGATATTTTCACCATCTGCTGTTTTGTTCTAACCTGGAAGCTATTGAGTTTATCAAGGTGAATTTTTCTGTAGTTTTTCTCCAGGATTGGCATGTGCTGAGTACGAAGGGAGTTAGCCATTTGTTCTCCATTGACAGCATGTGTATACATTATAACACGGGTACACTTCTACATAGATAAAATCAATGAAGGTATCTTTAGGTAAGACTTACTGTTGAACTAGAATACTAATCAAGGACACGAGAGGTAAGATTCACATTCGAGTGGTAAAGAAAAATAGGACAAGTAGAGCCAGAGTAGAGCTAACAGGCATGCTCAGCCAATTACCGTTCTCTGTATGCTGAAAAATTGTGCTTCTAGATACTGGCAACACAATAAAAAAGCCTATTCAAATCTCTCCAATAGAAAAAGGGTAAAAACTTGTACATAAAAATTAAAAATTAAAATTGATGGCATTCCAATGCTTAATTCAGAAATAGAAAAATCTCTTTTGAAAGCTGTCAGCTTTGACAGCAACAGCTTTTGTTTATAAGATGTATTGGTAAGGCCCTTGTTACTTTTCAAAGCATCTTTCAGTAAATCTGCAAGATAAGTAGGACAGGCATTAGCAAAGAATTATAGAATGAATGCACACCCCAGAAAAGTCACTGAGGCAATCTAGTCTAACTGTTTCTATGTGTGAAGAAATTGGAGCAAAGGAAAAACAACTTCAAGAAGATAAAGAAACTTCTAAACCTAAGTATTTTGAACTATCCTCAAGATAGGATAGGTTATACTGTGTAATATTTAAAGCTAATCAATATCATAGTGGCTTTAGAAGTATCCATTCTTGACATAAATTTTATGCCAATGTGTGCCACTCTCTAAGATTGTTCTCATTTAAGACACTACTTTCTTCTAGGATAAGACTTTATAGAAATTCTCCATTTCCATCTGACGGATTGATTATCAGTTATAAACCACTCTGATAGATGAAAAGTATTGATGGGTTTCAAGAGCTAGTTATAGAAACTAGATCAAAATCTATATGAGTAAATTTGTATCATTCTATTTGCCAAGACTGGTAAAACAGTCATGAGCAAGGGGCAAGCAAATGGTTTATTTCATGTGGTCCAGAGAGTAAGGCCAATTACCTCTGGATAAGCATCATGATCCTTTAACACAGAAGTGCCCCAAAGTCCAGGCTTTCTAATAGTCTCTTCACTAGCCAATGGCCTTGGGCATTATTTGTAACAGATGCTGGAAATCAGAGAGACTAAATTTGGAAATTTTCAAAACTCTAATGGTATTTGACCCTAAAGGTTTTTGCTTGTTTGCTTGTTTCATTAATTTTAGGAAAATAACTTTTAAATTTAACTTCATTCTTTAAATATAATCTGTCACTTATAATGAATAATTATGGTTTTAGTAGATGCTATCATCATTTTCTCTTATAATTTCTGCAACAAGCTATTCAGAGTGATATACTATTAACGCCAATTTGAAGAAATAAAACATCTTGCCTGTAAACTAGGAAAAAATAACAAATTATCTCAAGTTT
>JAJIBD010001522.1:0-90217 GCA_021461705.1 Cryptotis parvus | reverse complement strand
TCTCAATAAGTATACAAGTCAAATCATTATGTTGTTCACTTGAAACTTGGATCACTATACCTCTGTGAAAATGGCAAAGGGTGGGATGTCAATCTTCCTGAAAGAGGTAACATTTCTGTGATTGGTGATTTCATCCATAAACTCTCTGAACTAAGGAATGTCCATATAAATAGTGAAAGTTCTTTTTAGCTTTTGAACTACATCTGGCAGTGCTCAGGGTTTACTCCTCCTCTGAGCTCAGAAATAATTCCTGAAAGGGGTTCAAGGATCATAAAGGATGCGGGGATTGAACCTAAGACAGCCACATGCAGTGCAAGCACATTACCAGCTGTACTATCTCTCTTGTCCCTAATGATACTATTTCTATGTATGTCCAGGATATGTCTGGAAGAAATAGGATTCAGTAGCTGGAAAAATTGAACCTTCCTCACTAATGTGTCTGAGTAGAACAAAAGCTGAGCAAGAGAGAAGTCTCTTCTGGAACTAGAACATCAAACCTTTCCTGCCTTCAGCGCTCCTGGTTCTCAAGCCTTCAGACTTCAATAGAATTATACCCCTACTCCTCCAGATTGCAGAGAGGGCAGCCCTCGGATTTGACTTGACTTGGTTTGACTTGTATACTTATTGAGAAGATTACCGCAATAAGTTGAGTTGACTACTATTACACAGTCGACTACTGTGTGAGTCGACTGCTATGATAAATCTCCAGCTTATAGCAATTGTTTTGCATGTGACTACTTTCACTGCGACCCTCGGCACCACATATGACCCCTGATTGGTGTGATAGGGGTCACTCTTAATCACAGAGCCAGAAATATCCCCTGAGCACCAAAGCATGTATCCCCAAAACAAAATCTAAATTTTAAGTGAAAAAATTTCAATCTGCTTTCTGAGAGATGAAAGAGTGAATGAATATATACATACATGTATAATAGCTACACGGCTAGGTCCACTATTTCTGTTTCTCTAGTTGCTCTGTAGACAGAGCTAGGTAAGGGAGTGCAGAGAAGAATAAAAATTAAAAGCCAGGGGCACGAGCCGATAGTCCAGCTGGTAGGGCGTTTTGCCTTGGCACACAGCCAGCCCATGCCGGCCCGGGTTCGATCCCCGGCGGGGTATCCCATATGGTCCCCCCGAGCATCGCCAGGAGTGACTCCTGAGTGCAGAGCCAGGAGAAACCCCTGAGCATTGCTGGGTGTGGCCCAAAAAGCAAAAAAAAAAAAAAAATTAAAAGCCACTGTACTAATAATTATTGTAGAATTATAATACCAGCATAAAACTGAACGTTGAAAGTAGGCAAAAGGATATACATGATAACCTCTAACTGCTTGTATTGAAAGCCACAGTGTTTAAAAGAAGGGAGAGAGAAAGAGAGGGGGAGGGAAAATTGCCTGCCATAGGTGCAGGCTGGGGAGTGGGGAATCAGGGACATTGGTGGTGGGAAATGGGCACTGGTGTAGGGATGGGTGCTGGAACACTGTATGACATGACATAAAACCTAAACATGAACTTCTTTGTAATTGTGTATTTCACAGTGGTATAATAAAAAAAATTTTAGAAAGACAAATGATGGCATAGCAAACAATGAAAGTTATAACTTAACAATGATTTCGGCACTCAGATAATAAAGAATATTTATACTAAAATAATAAAAGCCACTGTGGACAGAAATGTATGCCCACTAACCTTAAATTGTTATTTATTACAGACCTGGGCTCAGCCACAGAGGCCGTGGCGTTGACCCTGATGCATGTGCTAGAGTAGGGCAGTAAGTGGTGCTGGGAGGGGGAGACTCAACCCCAGGGGAGAGGAGGGCGCCGAGGACCCCGGGTTCAGACACCCTAGTCCCCAAGTCACCTCTTTCTTGGATTGGCAGTGCCTCCCCGTGGGGACCAGCAGGGCTTTGGCGACAGGCCTGGCCTGAGTCAATAAAGTCCTCAGCGCACCTGGCAGCCTGCCGACATCTTCCACCAAGCTGCCTCTGCCAGCTATAATTAGATCCTGTCTTGGGAGGGAGCCGGGAAACTTAAAGACTCCCTTGGTCTCCCATTTTCAAAAGGAATAAATGTTTAGGAGAAAGTTCAGTGGAAACACTGTCGGGGAGGAGCTCTGAAAGTGAACTCCAAACGCACTCCCAGTCGGGGCTCAGCTATGAGATTTGTCTGGAAATTCTCAGGCAGTGACCAAGGCTGGGCCCAGTAGCCTGACCCTGTCTGCAAACGTCTCCTCCCCATGCACTTCTGCTTAATGGATGCTGCAGTTCAATCCTGTAACAAAGCTGAAGCCTAGGGGGTCATGCCCAACCCAGGATTTTGGTGGGGGAGAAACACACTCAAGTGTCCCAGGGTGCTGGAATTAGAGCAGCTTAAAATCTGAGCCCTCCCCTTCAAGAAGCCCCCCTCATCTCTGCCCCTTCCCTCCTCTGGCGTGAAGGGAAATGTTCTACCCTGGAGGTGAAGGTGGGTTGGAGATGGCTGTCGAGCTTCTTCTGCTCCGTCTCATACTATGGCATGCCAGAGAGCTAGTGCAGAATATAGAGACACATCTGGCAGTGCTCAGGGCTTACTCCTGGCTCTGTGCTCAGGGCTCACTTTTGGTAGGTTCAAGGGACCATATAGGGTGCCAGGGACTGAACACCAGTCAGCCTCTTGCAAGACATGCACATAGCCCTTTGTACTGTCACTCTGGACTCAGGATTTCAAAAAATTTTCCCCAAAAAAAAACAAACCTTATAAGTTCTCCCCAAGCAGAGTATACCGGCCACCCTTGGAGATAGGGAGTTTTTCCTGGGCTCCCCACTGACTTAGCCACACTCCCTAACATTCACCCTTCATTTGTCATGAGCCTTGAATTTTGCTCCTAATCTAAAGCAATAAAAGACAAATTTCGTTTCTCAACTTCCCCAGGCAAGTAGGGCTGCTCTCCCAGTGCGGAGTTATGAGCCAAGTCACGTGCAAGGCTTCTTCTCTCCGCTCATGCAATCTCATCTCCCCACTTTCCAGCTCCTTCCTCTCCAGGCAGCCAACAGGCACCTATGTGCCTTAGCCGGTCTGAGCTCTGCACCCACCAGCCAGGCTCTGCGGCCCCTGCTCTGAAAAGCCAAACTGGATCCTGAAGTGCGGCTCCTCCCTGCCTGCCCGCTTGGAGACAGGACGGGGAAATGCAGTGCCCGCCCCCACGGGAGACCATAGGGACACTGCTCACTACCTCTCAGCAGACAGCTGTTTGTTCAAGGTTGACAGTTTTTACTGGCCTCCACATCCTAGCTTCATCTTTCTTGGTCATTTATTCCCAGAGACCCACCCGAGGTGAAGCTGGGGAGAGCATGCTAGCGTACACAGAAAGACCATCTAACAGCCGGGTCCACATTCATGCAGCGTTGCCTTGTCTGAGCTGTCCCAGGCCTAAGAAGTCCTCACCTGTTGGATGACAGTCCTGGGCATTTCACATTTAATATCTGATTGCCTGCAGGGAGCAGAGGTGAATTGAATTGCCCACTTCCAGGGCTCCCTGGAGGCACACCTTATCCCACCTGGCAAACCCCATTCTCTATGTTTACCTTTAACCTCTCCTTGTGTCCTTCCTCTCCTGTGAGTCACATTATCTCCTTACCACACTCAGCAACTTACAAAGGTAAACCTTCTGATGGCTTTGGACTTTGTATTGTAGGTGAAATATTGCTTTTCTCTTCCCTTTATGTCCTATGCCTATTTCTATGTTAGAGTAATGTTCTTTTTATGGACAGAGGAAGGCAATTAATGCTATGCTTTTGTAATATAGGAATTAATTGACTCTGAAATATTTACTTCTGGGCATCCATCATATTTACCTGACAAACCTCAGTTGCCCTCAGACTGACCTTAGTTCCTTATACCTCAAAAGGAGGGTCCCCCACCTGGACTTGTATGGACCCAGAGCAAGGTGTGATGTAAGTAAACTCCCCCCTCCTTGACATGGGACAAGCTAAGTGCCATAAGAGATGTAGTAAATTAAGAGTACGGTCCTGGAACAGACTCTGACATGACCCATAAAGAAGTGACCAAGTAAGAACCCTGTGGAGTTAGGAAAAGTGTGTGTGTGTGTGTGTGTGTGTGTGTGTATGTGTGTGTATCCCAGACTATGGTCCTCAGACTGTAGTCTGGGAGATATGGCAAGATGTCCCCAGGAAAAACAACCCTTTGCCGTGAGTCCAGAGAGACCATGTTAAATTTATCCAGGGGTGTAGATGAAAGTCTGTATCTCCTATTGTGTTTGCACAAAATGTCTAGAAATATTATTGAGAAAGAAATTTATTTTGATTGTTTACAGTTACTGGCAAAGGAAACTAGAAAGCAATAAAATCCTAGCAGGAGTCCATCGGGCCCTTGGGTGGATCTCCTAGAAGGAATCTAAAGTGCTGTAGCCCCTAGATGGAATTCCCCCTTAAGTGGATCCACTAGAAGATTCTCCTGGAGTAAGGGGCTCTACATCTGTTCATTGTTTACCACCTATTGTAACCCCTAAGCCCCAGCCCTTCATGATGTCTCTATAACCCTACTTCATTTGAATTAAATTACCACTGATTGTCAATAAGACTGTGGTCCCATTCCTTTGTCTATTTGTATGTGGGATGATCATTGGCCCCAAACACACCAGGGGGACCCTTCCAAACCCCTGTCATTTGATGGGGACCTCACCAAGCCCCAACACTCACCCATTCTCCCAAGGGCCTTTCTATAACTCCCCAAATTCCAGGAACTTATCAGATATGTAAGAAGGAGGCACAAATAGAGGTTGGGCACAGATAAGTGCTACCCCATGGTTCATACTCAACCACTTTTCCAAACAAATGACAGAAAATTCAGGGATTAGAAAGCCCAGAAATAGCTATTATTGCCTTACTTAAAAAAAGATATGTGAGTATACAGCAAGACCTAATCTGGGTTTCATAAGGATTAAATAGATACTAAGTGAAGTGATATAATCACATTTCAGTTAAGAAAGCGCTAGGTGCATGACAATGGCTGGCTCTGGAGCTATACATTTCTGCTATCTCAAATCTATTTTACATTGCCCCCAAAGCCAGGCACTCTTGCTAATCAGATCCCTTTCATGCAAATCACAATAGGAGATTGGAGACAGGATTGGGAAAGAGAGTTTGATTTTATAACTCTTTGAATAGCAGTATATTCTTATGCTAACTTCAGAATATTTCTCTTATAACTCTCATGGACCCCCACAAGGGACTTTTCACACATATAGAACTTTCTGGGAGAAAACCTGGCAATGTTGGATCCATCATTTAGTAAACAGCCCTGCTAGATTAAACAGCCATGCCCCCACCCCCTGCAAGCAAAATGGCTCTCAGTAATACTAAAGGTAGAGCATGCAGAATTACTCTAGAATAGATATGGACCTTGTGGAGGTTTGAAGATACTTTTGCATGATGTTCATGATTAAAATACTATGTGCTATTCTCCATGTATTAAATCCTGAGTTGCCTTTGTTCTCAGGTGTGTTTCACCCATCTCCACAAGTGCCTTGAGCAGGAGACTGAGAGGTGAGGATTCGGCCCTGGCAATTAGCTTTTGTTTAGACCTGGGCTAGGTGTGTTTACCTGGAGATCTGCAAATGAGTGCTGGTCTTTGCCTTTGCTAGGCCCTTCCTTAGTTCCTTAGTTGGCCAGAGCTTGAGTTTTTGGCACCTTGGGAGTAAGAAAACTTGCCCTTTGGAGAAATAATCTCCATCTTGATTTTGGATCCCAATCTGAGCATCTGGTCTGGGTACAGACAGGAACTGGAAGTTTGGGGTTCTCCTGACCTTGAACTGTATTAGCAGAATTTGTTTAATTATTGGTGATAAGTAAAGTTTTTGAAACTGTGCTGAACTCATGAATTTTGTCCATCTGCTACTGGCTTTCCAGGTAAAAGGGAACAGCTCTCTTCCTTATTGTTGGGCACTCCAGCCTTCCCCAACAAGGAGCCTTGAGCTGGAAGCTGCAAGATGGAAAATTGAGAGTGGGAGGTGGGACCCCCGAAAAGCTCTCACTGCCCATCTCTACCTCACTGTGGTTTCTGACTTCTTCGTGTTCTGGGCCAGGAGGGAACACCAAACAGTATACACAGGGAAAATATCCAAGTTTATGAGCTGGAGATCTGTTTGCATTTTCTTTTCAAAGGGCAGCCATGTGTGTATTTTACCAGTCAAATGCTTTTACTTGGTGAGCAAATGGGAATCAGTGATTATTACTCCTAAGTTTACATGAGTCAGGGATGGTCTTTCAGCATCAGCCTTTGGAGGTTAACCAAACTGTCACTCATAGTTTGAAACCAGAGTTCAGTTAGCCACAGACACATGTGACAGCCAGGGAGAGTTCATTCCAACTGGGGCACACCTGAGAACCAGGCAGTGCACTCAGTGACCATGGAGAAAGTCCCACTCAAAGAATTGTTTTATCTGTATGTGTTTATATGTTTTATCTATATGCCCTTAGGTCCTTCGAATCTAGTCAGAGAAGTCACAGGCAAACAGCTGCCATTGAATAGGGAAAAAAAAAGAACAAAGAATATGTATTTTTAAGGCAAGTTCTGACTTTCTTTTAAAGATGAGCTTTCATCTGATTAATTATCTAAGACAATAAGCTCACTTAACTTGAGTTTCATTTAAATACATGGTATAGTGTAAGATTTAACGAGGCCCTTTTTTTGTGAAGTGTTTAAAATTATAATTTTGGTTAAAAAACACTGGTTGAGATCCAACAAATCTCTTGCACGTGTTTTATATTTTTAATAAATCAAATCTCCCTTCAGTAGTTCAAAAATAACGCTGCCAACAACTGTCTGATTGCAGCTTAACGAGATGCTGCATTGAGCCCGTCAGGCTTCACAGTTAACAACATTGTCTAGAGTTAAGAAAAATTATCAACTCAAGACAATGCTGATTATTGGTATAATTGAAAAAAACGAATCACATTCCATCTTCATTTACAGAAAAGGCTCCTGTCAGGATATTTGTTGAAACTGCAGTCCCTCTTCCCTCTCTCCCTCTTAGTTTGCTCTTAAGACAGCAGGTGGGGGGTTTATACTGGAGCCTTGAGAGTTTGAGGGAGGACCCAAAGGAGACAGCTTCTTAATCCATGACCATCACTGAGGTAGGTTCCATCCTCTCTCCATTGACTGTCCCCACCAAGCCACAAAACAAGCCGGCACCCTGGCTGTTATTCTTCGTTTGCTATCTGCTCTTGCATGAAGTGTTTCTGTCCGCTCTCCCTGCCCAACAAACCACCCCAAAACTCTGTAACTTTAAGCACTCGTTTATTAGAGCTTATCTATTGGCTGTGATCCAGGCCAGATCAGTCATGGGTCGACTCCACTGTGGCTCTGGCCTGGCTTGTCTCCCAGTGGGCTGGACTCAGGTCTGCTCTAGGAAGGGGGAGGAGTTACCAAACCCAACCGCTTTGACTCACCCACATCTGCAGATAACGTACGCAAAACATAAGAAGTAGAAAGGTCTTTGATCTTTCAAAGACCACGTGTTATACAAAATAAGATCTGGCAAAAATAGAATAATGACACTAAAATTGAGGATTTTTAGGTGGAAACCTAAGAATGAGATTGTTTGTTTTTAACACAACTTTAGAACGAGAGTTTATCTATAAGCCACACAAAATCAAATTATATAAACTTGGTACATTCTAAAAGAATTATTTTAAACATTTATACAGAGATCAAACTGGGTAGCTTCCAATCAAAGTGAAACGTGCTAGTGTGCACAATGTAAAGCATTTGTTATATATAAGGTATTTGCTATAACAATTTAAATCTTATCACAAAAGCCTTTTTGTTGTAGAGGCCGCTCTACATCCTGTGCTGATACACAAGGCAGAAAACTACCTCAGAACCAGGCCAGTCTGAAGTTTCTCACAGAACTGAGCAGACCGCATCTCAAGCAAAATTTCTGCTAACTCAAACTGCTGTAACAAAATACCACAATCATGCCTTAAACAAGCAAAAGTTAACTTCTCACAGTCCTGGCATCAGCAGGTTGGGTTGCTCCTGAGCCGCCCCATGGCTTTCAGGCCTTTCTTCTCGGTGTGCCCTCACGTCACCTGTCCACCGGGCACACACATAGTTGATGCTGTTATCCCAGTAGCCTCCTTAAATAAGATTAGACTAGGACCCATTCGCCAACCTGGAGGGCCCGTTTTAACCTAATCTAACTGGTTGGCGCTCGCAAGGCACGTGCCTTACCCACTGTACTTTCTCTCTCCCAGGTCTTTCTCCATTTGCTCTTTTCCCCATCAGGACAAATCTGACTCCCGTCCTCTTTTTACAATCTATGTACTGTCTTCCCCCTAGCCCATTTGTGTAACATATCACTCACTCTGTCACATGTGACCCTGGCTCTGCGTGGAACCCCTCTCCAGCTAGAAGCACAGACGCCCTCAGACTGCACGTAGCCCTTAGGCGAGAACCTTGCAGAGGCACCCTAACGTGAAAAAGCTCATCCTCTCTGCTTCCTGATAAGGAGGAAACACCACAACAAAATCAGTAACATGACTGACAAAATGCTTCAAAATCTTGCTCTCCAGTCACTAAATAATCAATATGATAATTTGACAAATGACTGTTTTTGTTAGTCATAAGACAGCTTAGCTGCAGCTAACCCCAGAAACACATTTGGTCTTTGGCCTTGTGAGAACATCAAAAATCCACAAGACATGCTAGTAGTGATTGTATTGGGAATGAATTGACACCTTTTTTTTTCATGGTTTTGTTTTAGCTAAGATATAATTTACCTGTAAGTAAGAGGGTAGTTTTAAACTTTTTTTTATAGTATGAACTCATAAAAGTATCCTCAGTACAATATAGGCTATTCCAGACAACCCAGTAAGTTCCCATGTAGCCTTACCTGCCAGGGCCCCCATCACCCAAAAAGAGGTGTTATATTGAAACCCTCAATCCGACTGAATTTGAAAATAGGAACTTCACAGAAGTAAATTAGGGTTTGGTGACATCATACGAATAAGAAACTCATTTTTTGGGGGGGGAGGCCTCACCTGGTAATTATCAGGGCTTACTTCTGGCTCTGTGCTCAGGGATCACTCCTGGAAGGGCTCAAGGGACCATGTAGGGTGCCAGGGATCAAACAAGGGTCAGCCACATGCAAGGAAAGTGCCATGCCCATTCATGATCTCTCAAGTAAGGAACTCCTGAGGAAAAGTCCCCCACCTCGTTGTCTCTTTCTCCCTTCCTTCACTCTCTCCCACTACCCTCATTCTCTCTCCTCCTCCCACTCCTATGAGGACAGAGCAAGAAGACAACAAGGCACCATGGAGGCTTTCCTCAGACCCTGATCATGCTGGCACTCTGATCTCAGATTTCTAGAGAGTTGTGAGAAATAAGTTTGAATGACCCAGTCTGAGGCCTATCATTATGACTGTTAACTAAGAGTCTCCATCCTGGCATCAATTACCAGAGACAGTTTCAACCCTAACCACTGAGATAAGATACAGGCTCCTAGTATTGTCTTTGCCCTCAGGAGCTGATGCCTCTAACCAACCCTATAGGTGGGAATGAAGAGCTGAAAGGAGGAGCCAGATGGCTTCCCTGGGCCATCCGAGTGCTGAGGAAGGTGTAGTCCTCCACCTCAGGAGTTAGCTGAGGTAGAGCCGTAGACCTCCACCTCAGGAGGAAGCTGAGGTAGAGTCCTAGACCTCCGCCTCAGGAGTTAGCTGAGGTAGAGCCGAAGACCTCCCCGCGGGAGGAAGCTGCCACCCCCACATTCCATCTGCTGCAACTTTAGTCCAAAGGGAAGCTCTAGCATTCTTAGAATTGGGCTTACAGATTTTCTTATTTTTAGATAATTTCTCACTTTTCTTCTCCTGTGGCCAGTCCTGTCAGTATAAGAGGGCGGGAGAGAAGGGTAGCTATAATAAATCCCTAATGAGCTGTACATGCAGCCCCAGAAATAGGACAGGATTTATTTGCCCAGGAAATGGGATTCAAGACATTCACCATAGAGGTTTGTTGTTTTCAAATCTCCCAAGATAGGGAACACAATATTCAAAGTCACTCACTTCCTCAACTTGGTAACAATAGAAACTTGGAAAAACTCAGGGACAGACTCTTAAAAAAGAAAATAGGTCATAAAACACCTGATGAAGTGTTTTTGCTGATCATTTCTTCTCTTACTGCATGCTGAGTCAACAAAGGAAACCCAACCAACAAAGACTGGAGAGCCCAGGCCGGGGCAGCTGTGCAGGGGGCTAGCAACACTCGACAAGCTAACAGTGTGCTCTTGGGTCCTTCCCTTGCAAGCCTGGGTCTCCTGCATGAGACGATTGAGTTAACCATTTGCTGAACCCCTTCTGGTCCAGGCACTGTGTGGGCTCTGAGAATTTGAAGATAAACTGCTCTGGTTTCCACTTTCCTGGTTCTGAGTAAGTAAAAAGGCTGTGCAGAGGAATAAAGCCTGATGTGTCTAGGGTCCATAGAAGGATCCGCAGAGGTGTGAGCCCTAAGCTAAGTCATTAACAGAAGCTTGGGATCCTTAATATTGGGAGCTGATAGGAACTCAGAGAAATCCAAGCGTGGTATGGTGGGATGAGCACTGGAGAAGGAGTAAAGGATGTAATGGAGTGGGAGGGGGCAACACTCCAGAAATGCTTTGTATTTGTGTCCACTTCAGAGGGCTGTAAGATAGCTTGAGGCAGAGAGGTGACATGATCAAATACTTAGTTTAGAAAAACAGAGCTCTGATAGGTAAAGGAGAATCCATAAGGGCGGCTGGGCTTCTGGCCTTCTTTTGATGAGAGAGAGCTGGGCAGTGGGGCTACTAACACTGTGGCTTCAGAGAGTTGCATGCTAGACCTGACTGGGTGTATAGTTACAAGATGAGAATCACAGAGACGAAGACCAGGACTGAGGGTCCATCCACAAACACAGCCCCAGCAACCAACGGCATAAAGTACATGCAAGTTGCTCACAAACCTAAAAGCAATTGCAAGATTCCTGAGGTGTGCTGTTTTCTGCCTTGGGCTTCTCATCCCTACTCTTTCGGTCATCCAATACCCCCCATCCTCTGTGAGATGGACATGTCCAGTTCTCCCTTCAAGGAAGAACTCGCTGCCCAAAGTGTGAATGAAGGGCAGAAGTGGTAGTGCAGTGGGTTGGGTGTTTGCTTTGCACGCAGCCACGTGTGTTTGATCCCCAGCATCCAGTCAGGTCCCCTGAGCACTGCCAGGAGGAATTCCCAAGTGCAGTGCCAGAAGTAACCCATGAGCATAGCTGAGTGTGGCCCTAAAAAGTCACAAAGCCAAAAATAATTGAGTGTAGGTGGCAGAAAGTCATCAGTGGTCCTCAGGGGATTCTCTCCATTTCGCCTTGCCTCAGGCGCTATGCAACCCTGACTGAAGGCAGAAGTGTGAAGGGCAGTTGTTTTGGCCCCATACAGAGCACAGTTGATCAATCACTTCAGCTCTGAGGGTTCCCTAGCATTCACTAACGGCAGCCTGGCTTCCCCCTGTCCATTCCTGTTTTCATCAGTCCCTTCCACAGGTATAGATTCCACCAACTGCCCCTTAATAAACATCCTGTGACTAAGACAGTCTCAGAGTGTTTGGGTTTGTTAGGTTTGTAGGGCTTGCTGAGATTCTGATGAAGAAAGGATAGACGTTCTGTGGAACATAACAGGTAATTGTAGTGACTCTTCTTTGAATACCGTGGCTATTGTGGGAGGCTACTCTAGAAAGTAAACATGCAGCCTTTGTTTACGATTCTAGTAAACATGTAGCTTCAGCAAATGGGGCTGAAGCTTCTCATCTTTCTTTCCCCCTTTCTCCCTCTGCCATACCTTTTTCCTTTCTCCTGCCTTCGTCCCATTTCTCTTCCATCTACTCGCTGAGTTTATGCTCTTCTTTTTCTTCTCCTCCTCATTCATCCTCTCCTGCTCCTGATCCCCATAACCATCAATCCATAGGACAGGAAACTTAGGACCTTAAAACAAGTCATCAAGATGGAGGCAAGATGGCGGGTTTGCGATGACTATAATTGCAAAGTTGAGCTTGCTTTGACATCTGACGGGAGGACAATAGTGTGCTACCACCCCTTCTGCGGACATCCCTTATGAACACACAAAACCTATTCCTCGACCAGATGCTGCGCAGAATAATGAAGAAACACATGATCAAGTCCTTAAAACCAAATTGCAAGATAAAAGTGAATATATTGAACAAGGACCCATGATAGAACAACTTAGCAAAATGTTCTTTACTACCAAACACCGTTGGTACCCTCATGGACAGTATCGGAGACGTCGCAAGAAACTGGATCCTCCAAAAGATAGATGAGATTGAGGACTCAATGAGAAATATTATTCTCTGTTTCCTCTGCCATTTGAGAAAATGCGGTCTGGTATATCCACCATGATGTTATATAGTAAAAGTGAAATAAAGTGTCTTCATATAAAAAAAAAAGTCATCAAAAGTTGCTTGCACGGCAGAGCCTGGCAAGCTACCCATGTTGTATTTGATATGCCAAATACCACTAACAATTATAGACCTCAATCCGGAATGAGACTCTTTATGTTCCTGGAGCAAACAGGTGCCCTTGGGCTCTACTAGCATGCGACAGGACATATGGAGATGTTACTGGGGCCCGCTCAAGCAAATCGATGATGAACAGGAAGACAGTGATACAGTGATCAAAAGTTGCCTAAATGCATCAGTGCTGGGACCAGAGAGAGGTAGAAGCTGACATGCATGCCCTGCATGTGGCTGGACCCCTGTTCAATTCCCTTCACCACATATCGTCCCCCAGGTGTGAGTCTAGAGCACAATAATAGCCCCTGATGGCCACCAGGTGTGCCTCTGAAGCAAAAATCCATGAGAAATACAGGGAACCTACTGTTTTACTGAGTCAGCTACTGTTAACAGTCTGATGGGGGAAATGGGCCATTTCAAATCTCAGCCTCTGCTACAAAGAGCCACTTCAATGTGAGTGGTTTCTGCAAATGGAGAACTGGGTGGGAAATAACCTTAGTCAGCTTTTTCACACTGCATTTTTAATTAATCTGCCAAGTACATGAAAATTCATGCTATTATTAGGATAATTCTATTTCATGTCTGTTCCATCACCAGATAGCAAACCTAGTCTTAACCATAAGAGATCTTTAAGATCTTTATCCACAGTCTGAAATTCCTCAATGTCTCATGGTAATCTTTGGTGGTGTTTTAACCTGTAATATCTGTGCTTTTCCTAGAAACCAATATTCCAAGTTAAAACTTTTAAAGACAAGTATATTCTTGTTAATTCCTACTGTGGAGCAAATTTTCTTGCCAAGTGTACTATATGTTAGATTTTTTAATTGTGAGCATCCTGAAGGCTTTTGGACATCTAAGCAAAATATAATGATGTAATATTTTTATTTTCTTGTTTAATGCCTTTAAGAGAGTGCTGCAGAGAACAATTTTGTCTTGCTAAATAAGACAATGATTGCAAGTTGTTTTCAAATTTATTGGGAGAGCAAGCTGCACTAAGTCCAGTAAGATAAGTAAGTTAAACCTCCAAGATGTGCCCATAAGGCGTATAGATATATATTTTAAGTAAGAGAGATAATGAATGAAGATCTCATCACTGGGAAAATGAAAGAAACCCCACTGAAGTGAAGCACATTCTGAAATGGAATTAAGAAAATATAAGACAGAATGAATGTAAAGGAATGTCTAGAAGGTTTGAGGTTTGTGTTTTGAGGAAACAAACATGAAAGAAAAATGTGAGGGTTGGCCACCCGATGGGGTGACTGATGGGAGCCTCGGGCGCCGCACCTACCAAGGAAAACTCTGAGAGACCAAGTCCTATGCAAAAGCAAGGGTTTTATTAATAAGCGAGTATACTTCGGAGCTCATAGCGTGACCCCCAAGCGGTCAGTGGCTAAGAGCCCGAGCCCTTCCAGGGAGGATCTTTTAAGGAATAATTCCGTGCTACAGAAAAGCCCGCGCATAACTATCCAATAGGTTTAAAATATTACATCAAGGTCTGCTCGCAGGCAGCCAATCACTCTGCACCAGGTAACCATCACCCACCAATCTGAGTGTGCCTAATACTTCTTTCCATATTTGGCACGGCATGGGCCAGTCACCTCCATATCAAATACAGAGGGGGACATCAGAGGCAACCTCTTGGGAATGTTTGCCTTATAGCCCTCCCCTGGAATTATTTGCTTAAGGCCCTTCCTGCTTGTGGCCTCTTTTACTTGGTTGAGCCATCATTTTATCAGTTACCTCTGGTTCCTGTCTTTGTGTTCTTTTCATTATAATTCCTTTCCATTTCTTTAATTTACATGCCCATTGCTCTTCCCTTTTGGCATGCTGTTGTTGCTCTTTTTCCTTGGTCTCACGCACACCTGGCCACAGTGTTCACTCACTGTGAGCTGTGGTGCTTTCAGGGCCCACATCTCCTTGAAGTACTTGTAGTGAGGGGTGGGGGGGAAAGCAAGGAGAGGAAGGGGGAAAGGGGGTAAAGCAGTTTCATTCAGGTGCTGGAACCTGAGAAGATGGTGGCCTTGTGTTCCAAAAAACCCTCTTGTAGGGAAGGTAAGTAGTTTATGGAAATAAGGTCATAGGAAAAAGGGATCCTCTCTTGGCAGTCCAGGCTGGGGTCAGTTATTAATGAGTCCTCAGTGCCATGATGACCTGTTCCCTGTAAAACACTGAGATGTTGATTAAAGAGCTATCCCTTGCCGGGTCCTGCCTGATCATCGAGTGTTGTAGGCAGGCAGACGGGGGTGGGGGGGTGCCACAAGGCAATAAAAATTCCTGAATAAGAAAGAAAACTGGTCCTTCAGTTATCCAGAGTCACACCTGCTGCCACACAGGAACCAGACCTGACATGGCCATTGTCAACAACAGACCCTGAGGGAAGAAAAGGCCAAAGAGAATGTGTGAATCTGAAGAAAATGAATCAGCCTTCCAGCCCAGAACCCATCTCGAAGAAAATTCCAAAAACATTCCAGTCAAAGAAGACCACTCCCAAAGTCTACTCCCCTTGGCAACGGGACCTAGCAACCGAGGTTGAAGCCCCATATGGGAGTAACTTGGGGAGAAATCTATAAAAGCCGTCCTGAGCAAAGGACAGCGCACACATGCTGCCTGGGCACACATGTTGCCTGGCGCAGACATGCTGCATGGACACACATGCTGCCTGAGCCCATGTGGCCGAGCACATGTGGTGCCTGAGCACGTGTGTTGCCCACATCTCCCCTCTTGAGATGTGTACTCTCTCTTTTACTCTCTCTCTGTCTTTGCAGTAGCCCGCATTCTCCCTTGAGCCCATTACTCACTCTCTCTTACTTTCTCTCCCCTCCCTCTTTCCTAAAACCTCCTTAATAAAGTCTGTAAAGGGCGATAGCCCAGCGGGTAGGGCGTTTACCTTGCACGCCGGTCTGTCGGCCCGGGTTCGAATCCCAGCATCCCATATGGTCCCCTGAGCACCGCTAGGAGTAATTCCTGAGTGCAGAGCCAGGAGTAACCCCTGAGTGTCGCCGGATGTGAAGCAAAATAATAATAATAATAATAATAATAATAATAATAAAATAATAAAGTCTGTAAAACTTCACTGCTCGTCAACTCCTGAAAATTCTTTTTCTGCAGAAAGACAAGAACCCTGAGGCAGACCTGGGTAAGGCCTAGGACTGACTTTCCTTTCCTGCAAAGAGCAATTCCTCGCCAGCCTGAGTCCGTGGCTCCCCAAGAAACCTCGGGTGGTAGGGATCAACTCCCGTGCCTAGAGATCAAGCGGGCATCAGGTGTGGCTTGACGGCCACCTTGTGGGGCTGGTGGGGCTCAGGCCCACGCCTTGCAGGGACTCATCGCAGACTTTATCAGTCCTAAGCCTGCCCAGCGGATCCCGGGTGGCAGAGGTGGATGGGGAGAAAGCGACCATCTCTCTCTCCTTCCAGCCTCACATAAGTCACCCGTGGGGTCCACCTGCAACAGGAGGACCTGGTATTTGCTCTTTCCCCTTCTGTCCATACACTGTATCTGGTTTCTCATTAAGTCTCCAAAGTATGCAATATCTTTTAGAATGAAGGGGCTTGGTAAAACCCAAGAAAGGGGAAATAGGTGGTAAGAAATTATAAAAACTACATGCTTGAGTAGCAAGAGAGATTCTCTAATGCGAGGGGTCACGTGTTCTGGCTATGGCATTCACTAATCATTTTTGGGGGGGTTGTGGGTCACACCAAGTGATGCTCAGGGGTTACTCCTGGCTGTGCACTCAGGAATTACTCCTGTCAGTGCTCCTGGGACCATAGGGGATGCCAGGAATTGAACCCAGGTCTGCTGCTTGCAAGGCATATCGCCTTCCCATTAACCTATTGCTCTAGCCCCTAACCTTTTAGTTGTGGTACTCAATGGGGATCTCACCACCTTTCTGGTGTTTGCTCACATTGTGATTGTGAATGACAACTGGAAACCACTAGCAGAGTTGGGAGTCACAGAAGGCAGAACTAGATTCATCCAGTCTGTGCATCAAAACCTTTAGAGTCAAAAATATGTCAGACTAGGAGGTGAGCTGGGGGGTCAGAGGAAATCTTGGGACTCGGGTGGGGAAACTCCAGCATTGAAGGTGAACAGGAAAACTGCATGCCTGAAACTATTACTGTGGTCCTGTGTCTTTGAAGCAAATTATTTGATCTGTGTAAGCAGTGATTTGCACATTTTTGCAAAATGGATCTAATAATATCTAAAATAAAGAAGATGGGATATTTAAATCTAAAGTGCCCCTAAACTGTCACTAGCTTCTAGTACAGTTAATGACAGTTATCTGTCTCCCCTGCGACTCTTCAGCTCAAAATTTTCAAAAAAGTAAATGATACTGGAAGAAGAAGGAAAATAATTGTATTTCCTTTTTCCCTTGGGATGGATGGAGTCCAGGATTTTCACAGTTTGCCTCAGTTTGGTTCACACATCTATGTTCACCAGAGAATGCTTTATTTACCTGAATGCAGAATTGAATACGTGTGAATTCCAAGGTAACAGTTCTGTAGAACTGACATTAGCATTTCAAAAAAAGCCGTCAAATGGCGGATGGGAAGTGTTTTCACACACTGCCTAATCTCTTTTCACACATCTAAGCTCCAGGCTGGATGCTTTTTATCACCTGTGGAAGGAATGGAGTAACTTTGCCTTTCAAAACCTTACATCACATTTTAGCATTTCAAAGAAAAATCAAAAGAGCCTTTAGAAATAACTTTCCTCCATCTCTAAGTTATGCCTGAGTCTTTTCAAGCTTCTAGAAGGTAAGTTTTTATTTGAATTCAGAAAGAACAGAACTGAGAAATATTGACAAACCAGCGTGTCACTATTGTGAAGGACCACTCCATGGGGCCGCTGCTGCCACCTGCTAAGGACAGTCCCTCACCCCCAGCTGCCGCAGTGGACTATGGGCAACTCACTGGGTGAACTCATCACAGGGATAGTCTGTATTCAGGGTCACTGTTGTTGAGAGAAGGGGCACACCTGGAGATGGTCTTGCTCCTGGTTCTCGGCCATCACTCCTGGTTCTGTCACTCCTGGTGATGCCCAGGGACCTTATGTGGTGCTGGGGATTAAGCTGCATACTGAGCTGTCACCTTAACGCTTGTGCTATCTCTCTGGTTCCATAGCTGGAACATTCTGTGTTGAAGGTTTTCTTTCTTGTTACCAATGACTTGTTTCTCTAAATAGCTACCCATTCATCTAGGTTATATGTTTTGTAGGAAGACAGAATGAGAGAGGGTACCTGCGATGGGTCGAGCTGTCATACTTCCCAGACACTATCACATGTCGCCTCCCAACGTCCAGCTCAACTCTACTAGAAGGGTCAATCAATCAAGAGTCAAGACGACAGCAGAGAAATAGCTTTAACAGAAACAAGCTGGCAGGTGGAAAGAGGGATTTCGTGTCCTGTTTTCTCTGCAGTCACAAGGTAAAGAAAAGAAAAGTATATTTTAGAAAAGGCAGGTTGTCGGCCTGTGCCAAGGTGCCCTGTTAATCCCCTTCTGGACTGGCCCTCTGAGACACTCCGTGGTGAAGTTGGGGGAAAGTAGGAAAGTTCTTTGACAATGAATTTCTAAAAAGTATAAAACTGGGCTGAAGAGACAAACCAATGTTAGGGGGCTGCATGTTTTGCATGCTGGAGGCCCAGGTTTAATCCCCTGTGCTCAAGTTCTCATAAGCACCACCAAGAGCAACCTCCCAAGCACTGGGAAGGGAGTAGCTCCTGACCACCTCCAGTTATGAATGGAAGGCCAAAAAATGACCACCAATTCTGCCATAGAAAACCACAATTAATGATTTACACCATAACAGTCTTTAAATAATTTCCCTCAAAATCTTCCCCTAACAGAGCCGTTAATTCTTAGTTTTCATAATCATCATCCAAATCTAATCAACTACTGATTAAAAGACACTCCTTAAGCAAGAATTCAAAGCTCAATAATTATCCTAATTTCATCATCCTTACTTTTTTGAGACATTGATACTCAGTTCTCAAGGGTCTGTACTTTTAACATAATAAGCAATATATTGATTTGTCTTAGAAACAAATTACATTGGTAATATTTGAAGATCCTTCATTCAACAGTAAAATGGGGAAAATAATACCTACCTTAATGGATCATATGGAGATTTTCATTTTTTTAAAAATAGAAAAATGTTAAGTGCTCTATTGGTGCTTTAAGTGCAATAAACACCTATCACGCAGGGGATGCCTAAAACATGGTTTAGGTGTATGTGCTCAGGAAGGTAGTGCTTCAGCCTTAGGAGACCATCAGGGCCACCACAGAGGTGCCAGGGAAGTCTGCAATTCAGTGTTGGGACTCTAAGCTGGGTTCACACTCATGGCATGAGCACTTCTATTTGTTGAGCCATCTATGACTCCTGCTATCTTTCTGAGATTGTTTCTGTTCTGGCTTCAAATGCTCTCACCAATGTGTCTTATTTTTTAGTACAGAGATCTTTTACCAACTTGGTTTAATTTTATACTTAAGTATTACTGCTTTTGGTGCTGTTATCAGTGGGATTGTTTTCTTTCTTTTATTTTTTAGGTAATACATTGTTAGTATATTAAAATTCAGTTAAAGAATACAGTATTATGGCCCTGCTCTGAAAAAGTACTGGATTAATGGGATTAATTTGGCCATTTAATGAAGTATAGCAATATAGCAAGGTAATGATATACTCTTATATTATAGAGTGAACTATTGAGGGCCGAGCATCAATTAGATTGGGAATTTTGGGGTAGCAAATATACTTTTAATAGAAATAATTGAATGCTAAAATAAGAGGCTGCACTGTTGGAGAGGTCCATGTTTAAAATGATCCCAAATGACTGCCTTGCTGCCAAATAGAGCTTGTGGTGCTTCCCTACTTCAGAATTAATAGATGTGCCCTTTCCTGGCTCTCTCAAAACATACACACATTTCCTGCAGAGAGTGATAAGGGACAATTCTGCCAGTCCTCAGGGTTTGACAAAGTCCTTGTCCTTGTGGGTATAAGCCAATGAGAGTATCCCTGATAGGTTTTTAAATGCTAATAAGATTTTATTGAGGTATAAATAACTAACAGTAAAGGAGATACATTAGTGTTTAGCTCAGTGAACACTGAAGAACTCATTCACTCATATGAGCATCACCAGACCAACTGTTAGAACAACTATTATTACTGCATCATCAAAAAAGAGCCCCCTTGGCTGGTTGTCTGCCACTGGCTTCTCCAGGCCAGCCAATTAAGAGACCCAAAGTAGACTGGATGAAGCCTAAGTTCAGCCTTCACTGCCAGAATTCTGAGGCCTTCCATTCCTTCAACTTCACACTGAAGACACCCAACAAAAGTCCACAGTCCTTGGATACCTCTCACTGTCACTAAGGGCTAAATTACTAGGAATGCTCTCACAGGAGTGAACTACAAAAATACATTCCAGAAAATAAAAGGTACAATGAGAAAACGCCATCAAAGTTGTGTCCACCAAGTCCAAGGAAATAAGATAACCCAAAGAATCTGCCAGCACCAACCAGCTCTATAATTCTCAAAGACTTTAGGGATACCATGATTCAGATGTTTAATGATCTCAAAGAATTAATGGTTCCAGTATAAAAAAGGATGAGATCAGAAATGAGAAAACTACAATCAAAAGTGACAGAAGAGTAAGTGAAATTAAAATTTAAAAGGGGTAAGACAGTGAGTAGGGCATTTAGCTTGCACGCAACAAACGAAGGTTCAGCCCTAGCATCCCATATGGTACTCCAAGGACTACAAGGAGTAATTCCTGAGTGCAGAGCCAGAAGTAGCCCCCTGAGCATTGATACATATGACCCTCCCAAAAAGATAAAAAGTAAACCTCGGTAGAAAGTCTCAACCGCAAAATAATAAATAGTTGAGGGGGAAATTCTAGCACCGATAAGGGATGGATGGGCTACAAGAAACCTCTAGGAATCAATAGAAAGTGGAAGAAAGTCTGAAAAAATGAATAGCACGCCACGGAACTATGTGACAATTTAAGAAGAATAATATGAGAATCATCAGAGTCTCTGAGGAACAGAAAGGGGAATCAGTAGTTCAAGAAATCATTGAGATTTTCCTAGATTAATCTGGAAAATTCTTGAAACCATATTTAACAGTTCTAGCCAGGAGGAATTCAAATAGGAAAAAAAAAATCCTAGACATGGGCCGGAGGTAGGGCGTTAGCCTTGCACGCGGCCGGCCTGTGCCGGCCCTGGGTTGGATCCCCAGCATCCCATATGGTGCCCCGAGCACCGCCAGGAGTAATTCCTGAGTGCAGAGCCAGGAGTAACCCCCTGAGCATCGCCGGGTGTGACCCAAAAAAGCAAAAAAAAAAAAAAAAAAAATCCTAGACATACTCTATTCAGAATGAAAAATTCCAAAGACAGAAACAGAACATCACAAACAGCAAGGTCAAAGAAGGAACACATATACAAAGGAAATTCCACAATATTCACAGTAGATCTACCAAATGAGATTCTATGGACCAGATGAGAATGGTGGGATATAATCAAAAAGCTGAATTAACTGAACACCTCAGCAATAATACTTTATGCAGCTAGACCATCATTCAGATAGGAAGGAAGGATACAAAATCAAATGAAAATTAACAGCTTAGAAACATCATAGTGCGGCGGAGAGGTGTTGCAGATGTGGCTGTGGTACCCAGCTGCATTGACAGGTGGCAGACAGGAGACAGGCTTGTCTACATCCAGGGCTCTGCCCCATGGGCCCTGGATGGTTGATGGCCTGACATAGAAAAAATAGTGGGCCCACTGGGCCCTGGGATGAACCCAGAGCCATGGCAGAGCCTCAAAGCTACCCATGCCAAAAAGAGTGACAATAATGGACCAATGGACCTCATTCCCTACGAATGGAGACGTTACCGGTGCCCACTCGAGCAAATCGATGAACAACGGGATGACAAGTGACAAGTGACAAGTGAAGGAAAGACAAATTTCAAAGACATGCATAACTTCTACAAAATGATAGCAATAAATTCCTTTATCTCAATAATCTCACTTAAAGTCAGTGGACCAAACCTACCACTCAAGAGACACCGAAGGGCGGGATAAATAAAAAAAACTGAACCCAACATTCTGCTGCCTAAGAGGGACACATCCAGCCAGGTTAAAAGCCTTTGACTTGCAACATCACAGGCCCCTTCTGCCCCTTCTCTGTCACTCTTCATCCATCCCTTCACTTGTATCACTTGTCTTCCTATTGGTCATCGATTTGCTCGAGCAGACACCAGTAACATCTCCATTTGTTGGGAATGAGATTCACTATTGTTACTGTTTTTGGCATATCAAATACACTATGGGTAGCTTGCCAGACTCTGCCATGGCTCTGGGTTCATCCCAGGGGACCCAGTCTTTTTCTATGTCAGACCATCAACCATCCAGGGCCCACAGGCAGAGCCCTGGGTGTAGACAAGCCTGTCTCCCTGTCTGCCATCTGTCTACACAGCTGGGCACCACAGCCACACCTGAAACACCTGAAGGGGCAGAAATCCCTTACTGAATTTTATTTGTTACCATACTACATACACACAATGTATACTAAAGTACACACACACTGTGTGCTAATGACACTAAATTATTTTGCTAGTCACAGATTGCAATGGACTCATCTCGTATGTTGTCCTCTGTCTGATTTTTCATTCAATAAAATGTTAATGAGATTTACTCATTAATATAGTTATAGGAAGTTTTTTTTCCTTAATGAGTAGTGTTCCAGGATATGAATATACCAGCCTGTATCCTTTGTTGGTAGAAATTTGGATGATTTCAAGTTCTAGTCTACTATGAAAAGATGCTATAAACATATTGGAGTCAGGGAAGGAACATCCGGGAACATTCAGGGCTTACTCCTGAATCTGCATTCAGGACTCACTCCTGGAAATGCTCAGGGAACCATGTGAGGTGCTGGGGATCAAACCCTGTTCTGCTGCGTGCAAGGCAATCGCCTTACCAGCTGTATCCAGTCCCTGTTACATGTGTCTGTTTGTAGATGTAAATACTCATTTCTCTGAGTGTTCATCTAATATGGAAAACATTGAGTCTTTCTGTAGATGTATATTCACATTACCAAAAAATCTAGAAAAATTTTTTTAAATAATTGTAGCACTTTACATTCTTATTGGTACTGTTATAATTTTAGTTGTATATTTTCCTTTTAGTCACTAAAGTGTGTGTGAGGGTCAGATAGTATAGTGGCTAAAGCACTTGTTTTATATGGAGAGGACCCGAGTGTGATCCCAGCCCCACACATCTTTCCTGACACTCCCAAGAGTAAACTTGGAGCACAGAGTCAGCAGTAAACCCTGAGCACTGCCAAATATGGCTCCCAAAAACTCAAAAGAAGAAAAAAATAATAGTGTATACATGTTATTTTAGTACTGTGGGCCTATTATTATCATCATCATTATGATGATGATGATGATGATGATGATGATGGTGATGATTACTATTACTATTTGGTTTGCATTTCAAATAAATTAGAATCAGCCCCTTGTGCAAATTTATAGGTCATTCTCTCATGAAGTGCCTGGTGAAGATGGCCCATTTGGATCAACTGTCATTATTTGTCAGGGATGGCGCCGGGGGTCCCCAACAGTGCCTGGAAGCGAGTTCCCTTCTGCCTCCAAGGCCCAGCAGGGAATGGATGAAAACTCAGGAATCCGGTGCAGGTTTTAAAATGCTTTACTTATCACAGGTTCATGCATACAAATCCAGCAATAGGAAAAACCCTGTGTTTAGGATTCCGGGCTAGAACCCCAGCCACGTGTAGGCCGAGATGGTGGCCACCATGTGTAAAGGCCCTGTAAAGAGGAGACAAAGACAAGACTCCCAAGAAGTGTGCAAGCCCAAAAAGAGAGCCCAGAGAGAGAGAGAGAGAGAGAGAGAGAGAGAGAGAGAGAGTCAGAAAGGAAGCAGCCTAGTTTTATACCCTGCAACTCAGACCTCCCACTATTATGGGAAGCAGGAAGGGTCAAATGCCCTCAGGTAGTTTCTCCCAGCACCTCACCTAGGCCCTTTTATATGCTGATGTCAAGAGCCAAGATCTGCCTGGAAATGCCTTTATAGGGTAGAGAAGGGGTTTCTGAGATGGCATGCCTCTGTACCAAAGACTATACTAATGCCAGTTAAATATTTCTCCAAGCCTTCACAAGAGTCTCATCTACTTCACAGTAGTTTTGTATTTTAGTTGCCTTTGAGTTATTAGGGAGCCATGCTTGCTTGCTTGGAGGCTAATTTCTCAAAATTTGTTTGATAAATTAGCCCATTTCTCTCTGGGCTAATTAATTAGAGATCCAACTTGGCCAGGCAAATATGCTGGTAAGATCTAGCTAGTCCCATGATGATTGTGGTATCATGAGAGAATATTCATACCAGCCAGTACAGAATACATGGTCAGATAAACTGCCACATTGAAACTACCCCCTCTATCTACAAAGTGATCTGCAGGAGGCAATCCAGGGCAGATGCAGAGGCTTTTAGGTGTCCTGATACAACTGTTCTCGTTGATTTATCAGAGTTTTAATATTTTTTGGATTGCTTTGTTATATACTGTGTATACGTGTGTATATGTGTGTTTATGTGTGTATGTTTGCGTGTGTATACTCAAACATTTCTCTGACTTGTCTTTTTACTTGTCTCCAGATACTTTTAATGAGCAGACATTATGAAATGATAGACAATTATAATTTTTATGAAACTAATTTTATTAATATTTTGATAGTTAATGCTTTTAGGTTCTGTTTACTATGTTCTGCTCTTCTAGAAGTTGTACAGCTTTTCTTTCACATTTGCGATTTGATTTATTGCAAATTAACTTTGTTTTGAGAAGGGGTTAGGCTTTTTTGGTTCTCACATGGATATTCAAATGTTCCATTGCTCTTTTTTTAAGAGAGCCAATAATTCACCATTGTAAATTACATTAGTGTGGAGCTGGAGCAATAGGACAGTGGGTAGGGCATTTGCCTTGCATGTGGCCAACCGGTTCAATTCCCGGCATCCCATATGCTCCCCTGAGCACTCTGAGCACTCCTGTGACTCCTGAGAGCAGAGCCAGGAGTAAACCCTGAGCACAGCCAGGGGTGCCCCCACTCCAAACAAAAAAATAGTGGAACATTAATGGAACCAATAAAATAGCACAGCCTTACCTGCTCTATCTCTCTAGCCTGTACCAAATATGTTTGAGACTTAAGTTTTCTTCAATTGAATGGAAGAAATGTGGTTGATATCCCAAAGTAAAACTTACAGACAAAAAAAAAAAAAAGTCATCTGTAGTTGTTAAATAAAAAGGACAGAAGAGCAGGGGTTAAGATTGTACCTCTGCAATGGGCAGGCTGTGTGCAGGCCTCTGAAAACACCCGAACCATGATAATGACAGCAATTTGTCCTTGGCAATGGGACACATGGAGTAATTGTTTGTGACTGATCTTATTTCTTCCTATTTGTTACCACTTCCCTGAGAATTTGAATTTTGTGTCCTCCAATTCTGTATGGCAACGCCCTGTCCCACACCTCATCCAAAGCTCATACTCAAGGTTCCGTTCCCACACTGGGAACAATTTGAGTGTAAATAGAATCATTCAGGCAAAGCAATTCTATAATATCAAAGGTGCCTGCTCTGCCTGCAGTATATAACCCTAATACAATAAATGTCATTCTTTATCATCAAAGAGAAGAAACCTTTTTCTTCAACTTCTATCTCAAGATGAACCCAAATTGTTTGTGATACAAACTCAGCTGGTTCTTCCTGGGGAAAATCATTCAGATCCTTCCTCTGGACATCCTAGTCCCAGTCTGAGCCACTGTTCCTTAACTGCTCACACTCAGAGGGTGAAACCGTCAGAATATTCACACCTTACAGCAATGGTGGAAGGTTCCGGGCCCTACAGTGGAATACCAGCACAGCAGAAAGTCCACTGTTGACTCCATACACAGCCAGTCTTAGGGTAGAGACAGGACCCTCACACTCAGGCCCATGGTCCCCAGAATCAGAGCCAGCTACACTCTACACCTCTGTCTTCTGCACTGGGCCTGTGTAGAACCTTCACACCTGCTCCTCTGCTCAGACTATTGAAAAACGAAGCCCCGGTTTGCCCTCGCCAGCTGCTGTGAGCAGTCCCGTTCTTAGCCTGCCCACCCTACACTTCCCAGCTCCTGCAAATTCCTAGGCTTTTCTGTTAAGCAGAGAGTTAATGATTGTCCATCAGAAATTCTTCCTAGAGTTTAGGCTTACATGAAGATTAAAATAATGGACAATCCCTGAGGCAGATGACCAGAAAGAAACCAGCCAAAACACCTGAAAATTCCTCACATTTTCTGTAATGCTTGTCGACTAATAAGAAATGCTAACGATCTTTAAAAATGCCCACAGGAAACTTTTACTTTTAACTTAGTCCTATACTAAGTTCCTCCCCATACTGTAAGTTCCTTTTCCTTTCTCTTCTGCTTTCCAATTAACTTTTCATCTCTGAATCTGAGTCTCTGTTACTCACTGAAACTATTGAAATGACTCATGAAGCCATTAATAGTTTCCTTCTTCAAAATATTGAAGAACCCGGGAATCAGGAATGAACAGAGAGCTGCCACAGCCGCTCAGGCACCATGGGTAACAACACAATAATGCTATTAGATGGTTACTGGTCTACCTGCCCTTGGATAATCCTTGCTCCCAAGAGCTCCTGCCTCTTCCTGGGGCAGGAGTGAAAGAGGTAGCCTCAGTTTACCCTTGTCAGCTGCTGTGAGCAGTCCCATTTCTGACTGTCCCCTGCTTTGTTTTTGATTTCCTACAAATTCCTGGGTTCTTTCTGATAAACAGGGAGTTAACGATTATCCCATCTAAAATTCTGCCCCAGAGTTTAGGCTGCACTGGAGACTAAGATATGAGAAATCCCTAAGGCAAATGGCCAGACAAGGATCTGTTGAGTCCTTGCATTCTCTGTAACATTCTTGTCAGTTGATAAGAAATGCAAAGAGCCCAATTTTAATTGAAAAGGGGCTGCACAACAATTCCTTATCTTTAAAGTCCCTGAGTTCTCTGTATCCAGAAGAGCCAGTGTTCATATGAACACCCCCTCATGACAGCCACAGTTAACTTAGTCCTGTACTAATTCCTCCCTGCATGGGAGTCCCTTTGCCTTTCTCTTCTTGTCTTTTATCACTTGTCTTCCCATTGTTCATTGATTTGATTTGCTCAAGTGGGAGTCAGTCACATCTCCACTCATTGGTAATGAGGTCCATTATTGTTACTGTTTTTGGCTTTTCAATAAATTTTTCTACTTTCTAATTCTGAGTCTGAGCACTTTTATTACTCAATATTTTCATCTTGAAACATTGAAGAACCTGGGCACCGTAGATGATCAGAGAACTGCAGTCACTGCTCCCGTGTCAGTGGGGCCTGATACTTCCATGAAACATGCAGTAGCTCTGCCCAAACCTCTACTTGTAAGGGAACATCATATTGTTGTAGGCAGGCAGACAGGGGTGCCACATGGCAATACAAATTCCTGAAGAAAAAATAAAACTGGTCCTTCAGTGGTCCAGAGTCACACCTGTTGTCACACGGGAACCAGACTTGATAAGGCCACTATCAACAACAGATCCTGAGGGAAAGGGAAGGCCAGGGGGAATGTGTGAAGCCCTAGGCCACAGGCCCTTCTAATAGCTTTTAGCTAATTAAATCTCCTGAGGGAGATGAATCAGCCTTCCTGCCCAAGACCCAGCTCACAGAAGACTCCAAAGCATTCCAGTCAAAGAAGACCACTCCCAAAGTCTACTCCCCTTGGCAACAGCCCTAGTAACCAAGGTTGAAGCCCCATATGGGAGTAACTTGGGGAGAAATCTATAAAAGCCGTCCTGACCAAAGGACAGGGCGCACATGCTGCATGGACACACGTGCTGACTGAGCCCATGTGGCCAAGCACATGTGGTGCCTGAGCACTTGTGTTGCCCGCATCTCCCCTCTTGAGATGTGTACTCTTTCTTACTCGCTCTCCGTCTTTGGAGTAGCCCGTGTTCTCCCTTGAGCACATTACTCTCTCTCTCTCTCTCTCTCTCTCTCTCTCTCTCTCTCTCTCTCTCTCTCTCTCTCTCTCTCTCTCTCTCCGTTACCTTTCCTCCTCCTTCCCTTTCCAAAAACCTCCTCAATAAAATCTATTTTACTTCACTGCTCGTCGACTCCTGAAAATTCTTTTTCTGCGAGGAAGACAAGAACCCTAAGGCAGCCCTGGGTAAGGCCTAGGACTGACTTCCCTTTCCTGCAAAGAGCAATTCCTTGCTCCAGCCTGAGTCCGTGGTTCCCCGAGAAACCTCGGGTGGTGGGGATCAACTCCCATATCTAGAGATCAAGCAGACATCAGGTGTGGCTTGACGGCCACCTTGTGGGGCTGGTGGGGCTCAGGCCCACGCTGTGCAGGTGCTCATCGCAGACTTATCAGTCCTAAGCCTTCCCAGCGGGTCCCAGGTGGCAGAGGCGGCTGGGGAGAAAGCGACCATCTTTCTCCCCTTCCGGCCTCACATAAGTCACCTGTGGGGTCCACCTGCAACAATATCAACAGAAGCATCAAACATTAGGGTGGATTAATAACTGGAAAAAACTTTTGAGTGGGGTCAAGCCCTACTCAGGAGTGCTCAGGAGTCATTCTTGGCCTTTGTTCAGGAGTAACCCCTAGCAGTGCTCAGGGCACCATATGTTGTGCTGGGGGGTCAAAGCATGGTCGGCTGTGTGCAAGGCAGAGCCTGAACTCCTCAACTATCGCTCCGAGGTAGATGACTGGGGTCTCTGTTACCCTTGTGACTTGCTTGCCCCTTAAATTCAGGGTGTAGCTTAGGCTATAGAGTCAGTGACAGGAACACTACACCATTCCCCAAGCCCTCCTCCAGGAAGGGGACAGGAAGTGGACTCATGGGCTTCATCCCTCTAAGCATTCTCCCTCTGGGAACAGTCACCTGGAGCAGCCACATATGAACTCTTACTACAATTGGCAGCCCACCTGTGGACCCTGGGGGACACTGCACCTCTGGTGATCCAGCCAACTGGGGGCTCAGATACACAACCCTCAGATACACAACCCTCAGACACACAACCCTAACAGCTCATGTGAGTGAAGAAACCACAGACTTGGCAGAGAGAACTATGAGGCTGTCTTAAGTTAGCGAACGTTGAGCTTGTTCGTCCTTGACCTAAAAGGAATCCTGAGCAAGATCCTCGATGAGGGATGATACAAAAGTCAGGTCTGGCCATCATGCCCAGTCAGGACCCTAGGGGAGTGGCAGAGCTTGGTCAGGACCCTCCCACAGCCTTCTCCTGAGGCTGACTGACACACATTCCCTTCTCCTGGCTATCCACTGCCTTCTCCTGCAGCTGACTGACACACAGCACCTTCTCCTGGCTATCCACCACCTTTTCCCTGTGGTTGACTAACACACATCCCCTTCTCCTGGCTATCCACTGCCTTCTCTCTGTGTGGTAACACACATCCCCTTCTCCTGGATATCTACCGCCTTCTCCCTGTGGTTGACTAACACACATCGCCTTCTCCTGGCTACCCACCTCCTTCTCTCTGTGGCTGACTGACTCACATTGCCTTCTCCTGGCTACAGAGCCAAACGTGGGGCTCTGCCTCCCCCTTGCTGAGCAAAGACAGCACTGCAGAGAGCTCCCTGCCAGACCTCCATGCCCGCTTTCTTGGTTCCATCTGCCCTCCCTGGTGCTGGTGGGCGATCAGTCCCAGAGGCTGCCTGCTGCCAGGAATCTCTTGGCTGTGAGGTCTCGGCCAACGTAAGAGCAGTCAGTCCCCTGAGCTCCGGGTCTGCCAACAGGGCTGCAGAGAACAGCAGGAGGCATTTGCTGAATAAATCACAGCCGCTTCCAAAGAGGAGACAGAAAGCCAGGCTGGCACAGAGGGCAGTGCTCAGCCTGAGAGGCTGCCTTCCGGAAGCTGCTGAGAGAACACGGCCTTTCCCTCCTGGGCATGAGACCTCACAGGCTGGAGGGTGACAGTCACCACCTTGCAGAGGGGCTCAGAAGGAGGAGGAGTCAGCAGTGCTCCCAGCCATCCCCGGGAATGCAGTACCAGAGGCACTCCAGGTGGCATCCGAAAGTTGAGTTTGAATATCTTTCTTTGTTTTTTGTTTTGTTTTGTTTTTGCCTTTTTTGGGTCACCCCTGGCAATGCTCAAGGGTTTCTCCTGGCTTTGCACTCAGGAATTACTCCTGGTCTTGCTCTCGGGACTGTATGGGATGCCAGGGATTGCCCCACATGGGCGGCGGGTAAGACAAACACGCTACCCGCCGTACTATCACTCAGTCTCCTATCTTTCTCTGTTTTTATCCCCCTTTCACCACAGCGGTGGTTCTCAGGAGCACGGCTGACTCTGTGCTCAAGGATCACACTTGGCTCGGAGCGCAGGCGGTCAGACCCGGTAGTGCTCCAAGGCCCTTATGCAGTGACAGGCTCAGACCCACGGAGGCTCAGCTGCTAGGCCAGGGCCTAGACTTTTATTATCTCTTGGACCCCTTTTTATAATCATAAATCTCAGTGGTGTTAAGAATTAGACCATCACTTCTAACTATTACACTTCAGTCCATCTTTCCAAACTAAAACCCTGTGTGGATTAACATGGATCCCACTTCCTGGGCGCAGCCCATGGCTCCCTCCCTTTACTCTGTGACTCAGACCACAGTAGGTACGTCTGGCAAGCGGAGGCATTCAGTATTTGTCCTTTTTCTAACCGCCTTATTTCACTTGGCCCATCTTTAAAACCAAATAAGGATAGCCTAGGTCAAAATATCCCTCTTCTTTTGAGGGACTGAGTTTGGGGGCCACACCCAGCTCTACTCAGGGCTTACTCCTGGCTCTGTGCTCAGAGACCACACGTAGTGATGCTAGGGATTGAACCCCTGGTCACCGCTAAAGGCAAGTGCTTTAACTGCTCTGCTTTCTCTCTGGTCCTTCTCCCTTTTTGCGGTTGCATCTAGAAGCCACAGTTTGCTTATCTGTTCATTCACTGTTGGACACATTAGCTCCCCCAGCATTTGGGTTGCTGAAGATAAAGCCACTGTGAACACAGGTGAGCTAGTACCAGAGGCCCCACTTTCACTGCTTCCCGGTACTCTACAAGAGTTGCAGGGGAAGTGAGGAGTTGGGGCAGATAATTAAGATCATCCAATCAGTTAGTTCAAATCTCCTGTGGAGTGAGCAGGTGTATATATATACATATATATATATATATTTTTTTTTCTGTATATATAGCTAAGGGACCCAGAGAGGTTACATATAAAAACACAGGACACTGCAGGGGCATATATACGGGTTGTGGACAAAGGACACATAGGGACATTGATGGACACAGACACAGGTGGTGGACAATGGCGATACTGACACTGCGTGGACACACATACAGGTGGTGGAAAATGGAGACAGGACACTGCATGGACACACATACAGGTGGTGGACATTGGAGACACAGGGAGCCTCCTACCAGCCCAGTTATGCCTGTATCCACGGACACATTAGAGGGAGAAGCAATTAGTATGGAAAGTGGTCAAGAGCAAACAAGCATCTTTATTAGAAATGACATTTCCTACTCCATCGTGCTTGCAACCCTGACACTCTCAGAATATCCATAAACACAGGCTGGGCCCCCATGACCACTGCCACCAGCTGGGCAGGGCACAGAAGGAACGAATCTCCCCACACAAGCCTAGTGGGGCCTCTTGGGGTTTGTTCCAATGTGACCCGCCTCCTCCTTCCTGTCAGTTTGTCTGTTGTGGGCGGCAGGAGGGAAACACAAACCACAGAGTCCCATTGCGTCCCCTCCACTCCTCTCTGAGGGCTTTTGCTTTCTGCTCTGCATCTTGAAGGAGATTAAAGTGAGGCTCAGAAGTGATCAGTGCATGTGAGACACTGAGGATTTGAACTCATGTCCATTGGCTTACGAGACAGGTATTCTAGGCCCTTGTGCTCTTCCTCTAGGTGTGGCCGCTAGGAGTGGCCCTCTTTAAACAGGGGCCGCCAATGCTTCAGTAGAGATGTGGCAGAGCCAGTCTTGCTTTCACTGAATGGCATTCCTCTGTGTCTGTGTCCAAGGACTGGGAGAAGGGAGAGTAATAGTGCTGAGGCTATACTAATATGGTGTTATTCTATATTGACACAATAGAATAACATTCTGCTATTAAAAATTAAAAAATGCCCTGGAAACAAATCAAGAAGATTATACAAAGTGAAATAAGTCAGACTATAGACAAATGCTGAGTGATTTTGCCAATATGTGTAAGATAAGGAAATAAAACTGAGAAGTGTGTAAATGTCATTGAACCCAAACAACAAACTGAGATTATCAGAGAGGAAGAGAGTGGATCTGGCTAAGGATGCTAAAGGGAATACCTTGAGCATTCTGTATCACTGTATCACTGTCTTCCCATTTATCATTGCTCGAGTAGGCACCAGTAACATCTCCATATGTCCTGTCTCATGCTAGCAGAGCCCAAGGGCATCTGCTTGCTCTAAGAACATAAAGAGTCTCAAACCATTCCATCATGTCATGGGAATGAGGTATACAATTGTTACTGGTATTTGGCATATCAAATACGACACAGGTAGCTGGCCAGGCTCTGCCATGTGGGTGGCATACTCTTGTAGTCACCTCTGATCTCCAGCATTTATTGATGAACCGTGCCGCTTGTGGCCACTGGAGTGGGACTCTGATAGGCCCTTCTACTGAGCATTATTTATTGTTTATTCTTTTTTTAAGGTAAGTAATGAATTAAATACAAATTTGCATCTTTAAAATAAATTTTTAAATGATGGAAATCTGATTCTTTTTTACCATGCTGCCAAGTTGCAAATGTAGTGGAAAAATAAAAGTTCTGCTCCAGTGAAAACACAAATGCTGAGAGAGTGAGACGGCCTTAGTACTCAGATGGAGAAAGTTTTAGTGGACTGCCTAAATGTTCAAACAATCCCTCTGTTCCCACAAGCCAGAATAAAGGAACACCTTTATTCTTTTCCTTTCAATAAAGGCTGAGAGAGGTAAGACAAGTTGGAAGCTAGAAGAATTTTTTTCATGATGTGGAAGGAGAGAAAAGGTCTTTCATATCATAAAAGTACAAGGAGAAATATACAGATGTGGAAGAAGCCTTGGCAAGATCTCTGGGTCTTCCCTGATCATTAATGTGGGATCACACTAGACACTCCCCAGTGAAGATGAAACAATTTTATCCTGAATTGTATGTCATCAAAGACTTTCATCACTAAAGGGAGATGTCAGTGCCCGGCTTCAGGCATTCAAAGAACAGGCAGACTTTCTTGTTAGAGTCTAATGTAATTGGTAGCATTAGTTGAAGTCAATGCTCATTTGACATTAAGCAAATACCAGGGCCCTTAATCTTTTTGCTAAATTTGGGCTGGAAATGTGGTTCAGTGGTAACTGCAAACTTTGCGTGATGCATGAACCTAGCTTTGAGGTCCAGCATTACGGGGGCAAACAATATAAAAATAATAATAATAGCAATTGTTGTTTTGCATTTCTTCATGCTATTGTTGTTTTGAGTATCTAGAGTCCGTTATTAATACCTACTGCTAAATGTACATATGTGTGTGCATACTTTATTTTGAGCTATAGAGAGGTTAAGACACTTGACTTTATATATGACTAATCCTGGTTCAGTCCCTGGCATTACATATGGATCGCTGAATGCTGCTAGGAATTGACCTTGAGCACAAAGCAGGTTCTGAACACCACCAGGTATGGTCCCAAATCAAAAAATAAAATAGTACTGCTCTTAATAATGCACCTGACCACCCCAGAGCTCTGGTAGCGATGTGTGAAGAAATGAGTGTTATTTCCTGTCTGCTAGAACAGCATCCATTCTGCAGTTCAAGGTCAAGGAATTTACTCCTACTTTCAGTTTGATTAAAAGGGATGTTAGCCCTTTGGTGGTGGGTATAAGTGGTAACATATTTTGAAGATGTGTGAAATTGTGAGACTAAAATACATACAATCCTATAAGCCAATGCTACCTCAGTGAGAGGCTAAAAATCAAGAAACCTTTTATAAGACTTTAGTTGCCATATATGGTGACTCTGTTGATGTATCCATTTTATTGGGGCCCTTTTGGAAAGAATTCACTCTTCTAGATACCGTTAAAAAATGGTAATTCAGGGCCCAATGGATAGGGCATTTGCCTTGCATGCAGCCAACCCAGGTTCGATTCCCAGCATCCCATATGGTCGCCCGAATACTGCCAGAAGAGAGTGCAGATCCAGGAGTAACCCCCAAGCATTGCCGGGTGTGACCCAGAATGCAAAAAAAAAAAAGGCAATTCAAAAGGAGGATGTCAAATTATTTGCATTAATAAGAATTTGGAAGAAGTTGATTTCCACCTTCCTGGGTAACTCTGAGGGGCTCAAGACTTTAGTGGAAGTCACTGTGAACATGAGAGAAAAGAATAAAAATGTTTGAATTAGAAATGGAAACTGAGGGTGTGTGTGAATCACAGCCACCTCTTAACACTGGAAATGGATGAGAAGCTGCTTGTACAGAGAAATAAAGAAAGTCATTTCTTGACATACAGTCCACTGCTGGCCATAAAACTAAACATTGCTGGAATGATAACAAAAGATTTAGAATGTTATATAAATTTATGAATCAAGCAGTAAAAGATTTGAGAGAATTTACCCTAAATTTTGAAAGAAGTTCTACTAGTCAGAATGATCTCAAACAGCATCATGTGGTACAAAGAAATCCTTAGTGAGAGGAAGAGTCCATTGATAAAAGCAAACTTCAGTTTTCTTATTTTAAAAAATTACTGCGATGCCAGATGCTGAAAATGCCAGATTCCATTTTTAGCATATGGACTCCCCAGCTAGTCAAAGCTCCACCCAGCAAAAGAGCTGATCACAGCCCTGCTCGTCAGAGTCCCACCCTACAGCCATCTATTTCAAGCTCAGGTATGCCTGATCCAGAGACTCAGAGACACAGGGTAGAGCTGCTACTGACTCTCCCTGTGCCCAGTTGATCATGAGGTGCCCAGGAGGGAAGGCAGGTTCTAGCCCTGGCCCGCCATACCAGAACCTTGCAGAGCCTTGCAAGAAGCCAGAGGACCCCCACACCATGAGGGCTGCCATTTTCAACATCTGGACTCCACAGCTCATCAGAACTCCACCCAGCAGAAAAGCTGATCTTTCCCCATCTTGGTTCATCAATACATGCACAAGATGAGAGGCTACTACAAGAGTATCCCACCCTCCTGGCAAAGCTTGGCAAGCTACCCACGTCGTATTTGATATGCCAAAAACCAGCAACAATTATAGACCACATTCCAATGACCTGAAGGAATGGTTTGAGGCTCTTCATGTTCCTGGAGCAAGCAGATGCCCTTGGGCAACACTAGCATGTGATAGGACCTATGGAGACGTTACTGGTGCCCGCTCGAGCAAGTGATACTGCAGTGCCACCACCATGATCAGTAAACAGCTTTCAACCTTAAGTTGACTCTCTCCACAACAGAAAGATTAGTAGTTTCTGAAAAGAAAGAAAGAAAGAAAGAGAGAGAAAGAAAGAAAGGAAGAAAGAAAGAAAGAAAGAAGGAAAGAAAGAAAGAAGGAAGAAAGAAAGAAAGAAGGAAGGAAGGAAGGAAGGAAGGAAGGAAGGAAGGAAGGAAGGAAGAAAGAAAGAAAGAAAGAAAGAAAGAAAGAAAGAAAGAAAGAAAGAAAGAAAGAAAGAAAGAAAGAAAGAAAGAAAGAAAGAAAGAAAGAAAGAAAGAAAGAAAGACAAAGACAAAGACAGAAAGACAGAAAGAAGAAAAAAAAAAGCCATAGAGGATTGCAGATAGCTTCATATGACAGGAAAGAAAGAAAGATAGAAAGAAAAAATATATACAGTCAGAAAGAAAGAGCGATAGACCAGAAGGTAGGAGAATGCAAGAAAGACAGTGTAAGAAAGGAAGTACGATACCGACATCCCACTATGGTCCCAGAGCACCGCCAGGAGTAATTCCTGAGTGCAGAGCAAGGAGTAAGCCCTAGAGGATTGCCAGGTGTGACCCAAATAGCAAAAAAAAGAAAATATATATATATATATATATATATACATTCATCAATATATTATGCTTCTATTTTTTTAATTCAGTTTATAGCAGCGATCTGGAAGTAAGTCCGCAATAACTATATTATTATTTTTTAATTTTTTATTATACCACAGTGAAACATACAGCTACAAAGGTGTTCATAATTGGTTCTTGGTAATACAGTATTCCAGCACCCATCCCTCCACCAGTGCCCCATCACCACGACCAGTGTACCCACACCCCCTCCCACCCACCCCCAGGCTGCCTCAATAGCAGGTCCCCCCTTTTCCTCTCTTTCTCTCATCTCTCTCTCTCTCTCTCTCTCTCTCTTCTCTCTCTCTGTCTCTGCATCTCTCTCCCCCTTCTTTTACACATTGCAGCTAGCCCTGCAGACATTTAGGTTTATCATGTAAGTCTCTTGTGTATATTCAATGGTGAGTTCTAGTCTGACATTACCATTTCCCACATTCAGTAAGACACTGGTATTAACTGAAGTCACCAAGCTGTATACTATATCACAATCATTTATTTTATAACTGGAACTTTGTACCCTTTGACCTCCTTTACCAACCTCACACTCTCCTAATCCTTGCCACTGACACACACCTCTTACATCTCTAGATGTAAGAGGTTGAACTTGGGTTGTTGAGGTCTTTTGTTATTTTTCTTTTTGAAGATTTACTTATAAGCGAAATTCTGTGGTATTTATTTTCCTCTGTCTGACTTATCTCACTTAGCATAGTGCCCGTCATTTCTGCATGTGTCATAATTGACAAGATATTATTCTTTTTATACTAAATTATATACAATATTTTATTATTTTATATGACTGAATTATTTATCTATGTGTATGTGTATGCACTGCATTTTTAATGCATTCCCTCATGAATAGCAAAACTGCTTCCATGTGGATCATTTTGCCATGAACATGAGGGTCGATTTGTCTTTTTTCAAGGTAAAAATTCTCATTTTCTTCAATCAAATACTAAAAAGGGGGAATTGCTCGATCCCATGTTAGTTTATTAACTTTGGTGGGGTTATATTTGTTTTTTTGTTTGTTTTGGGACCACACCAACAATGCTCTGGGGTTACTCTTGGCTCTGCCCTCAGGAACTGCTCCTGGCTGTGCTTGGGGACGATACGAACTTTTTGAGGGCCCTTCATACTGTTTTCCATGCTGACTGCACCCGTTCAGTTCCCCACCACAACACACATTCATTACTCTCAAAGACCACTACGTACTTCACAGACCACCAAGCTTGGGTTCTGCCCCAAGCACCACCTTGATCCATAGTGACAGTTTCTTATCTGATCAGACTCTAGTTGGGCACATGTCTGAGTCATCAAACATGAACAAAGGAGGCTGGAGAAAGCCCTGTTGCTGGCCTAGCAAACTGATACCTGTGAGAAGGTGAAGAACTTTTTGTCTTCCTCGTATCATTTGTCATAGGAAGGCAAACAGTTTTCTGAGTGGCAAGTCAACAGGAAAAACAAGTCTCGACCTACGTGGAGACTTTTGATCTAAAGATACCTTATGAATCCCAAGTTAGCACTGTGAGTAGCACCCTTTCTGCACTAAAGGAAAAAGAAATCCCAAATTTAGTGTGGAGGTGCCCCACTGATAGATCACTGAGTTCAGCCGATGCAGACAGAGGGACAGAGTAAAGTGAAGAAAAAGAAGTTTATTGGGGTGCACTTGTAGGTGGACCCTACAAATCTCTGACAAGGCTGGGTAGAGCTGTGTCCCGAAGGAGACTAAGGATTTAAAGTTTTCTTGTGCAAGAAAAGGGAACAGAGACCAATGCAAATAGTGTGTTTGTTCTAGCCTGTTGTGGGTGGATGTGAAGAAGCCTGGAATGCAGCCTGGTAGCTTCCGGGGGCCAGGTGGATCCCAAGTCCTGTCTTCTGTGCTGGGCAGAGTGATCTTTGATTCCCACAATATCTCTCAAATGTCAGCCCATCACCATTTGGTCTCGAGGGGTAGCTGTTCAGTCTAAGCAAATCTTACATCCATAAAGGTCCCCATAAACAGTCCCCATATTTATTCTACAGAATAAAGAGAAGTTCCACCAAGAGTTGGGAACCAAAAGGACAACAGAAAAATATATAACTAAATTTTGAGTATCTGTATGTTATCTATCCTTAAACTTGATGTTATAATCAGTAATGTCAGAGAGAGATGGCTCGAACACAGCATCTTTACGGCTCCTAATTTGGGGGAAACTGCAATAAGGCAGGAAGGCCGAGGGAGCCTCTGAGATGACATGAGGCTATTTTACTATGGTTAGTTGTGCTGTAGTAAAACTTTATTGAACCACAAAACAAATGAATACAATTCTAGAAAAACATAACAGACATTAGAAGAAACAGACAATCTGAATAATCTCATAATAATTAAGGCTGTAAATTAAACTAAAACATTTCCACAGACAAAGCTCCAGGCCAAAATAACTATCCTAGAAAACTGTAAGAAACATTTTGAGAATAAATAAAGCAAATATTGCACAGTCTTCCATAGATATCAACAGAAAATGTTGCCTAAATTTTTACAACAACATAACCTTTGTTCCAGCATCTGAAAAGGAAATTCGTCTTTTTAAAGTATAAACCCTTTTGAGACAAACACATTCATAAATAAAATGAAAAAAATCCTTTTTAAAATGAGCAAAATAAATTCAGTGATATATATTAGTAAGGAGTTAACAAGAAAAGGAAAGCTAATTTAACATTCAAAAATCAATTGACATAACTCAGCACATATAACAAAGTAAATCGTATAATTTCTTCATGAGGACACAAAAGTGTGCCTTGACAAATCACGACCTTTCTACAAAAGGTCTCAGTAAAAGCTGATTAAAACCTCTCAGTACACAACAAGCGAAGCTGACAAGAGACAGACCAGACCCACAGCTGCACTGCTCCACCCACGTGTAGCAGCCCACCGGAGCGACAGAGGGCAGTAAATGGCTCTGCCCCTGGCGGAGTCCAACACAGCTCCAAGGGTCAGCAGACACGTGGGGAAGTGGTTGCACCGGAGGACTTGGAGCGGGCATAGGGGCTCCTATCCCCATCGCCCCTCCACCTCCGTTTCCCAGCCAGTGTGGGTACCGGCCCGCAGCCATCACAACCAGCAAAGTCGGACAAGAGACAGACCAGACCCACTGCTTCGCCATGGCTGCGGGACAGGCTTAGATAATAATAGGTCCGGGTCCTGCCCAGGATCTTGCATATTTATACACTTTAATGATCATTGTAGTTGTAACAAACTGGGGAGGCTGATAGGGAATGGGAAATTGTAATTCGATTAGAACTCACCATGAATATACATATCATAAACACGTAAATATCTGTAGGGCAAGCCACAATGTGTAAGAGGCAAGAGAGAGAGAGAGAGAGAGAGAGAGAGAGAGAGAGAGAGAGAGAGAGAGAGAGAGAAGGTGCCTGCTTATGGGGCAGGCTGGTGGTGGGTGGGAGGGAGTGTGGGGACATTGGTTGTGGGAATGGGGCACTGGTGGAAGGATGGGTGCTGGAACACTGTATGACAGAGACCCAATTATGAACATCCTTGTAATTGTGTATCTCAGGGTGGTATAACAAAATTTTTTTTAATTAAAAAAAATAAAACTTAGTAAAAACTATAGATGAAAGGGACTTTTCCAAATACAATAAAGAATACAAGTAGGGTCAGATTTAATGGTGCCTGAATGAACATACTCCCCAACCCACACGGAGAAAAGCATTGTTCAGTTTCGAGCATCTTTTTGCATTTCAAGGACCATACTGGTTAGAGTTTTTAAAAGTCCTTTGTTCTTGTTATTGTGGTACCTTTGTCTGATTTTGGTATCAGGCTAAAACTGACCTCATTAAATGACTTGGGAACTTTTTTCTCATTTTCTATTTTCTATGAGATTGAATAATATCGATGCTAATTTTTCTTTAAATGTTCAGTAAAATTCTCCAATGAAACCGTTTGGACTTGCAGATTTCTTTTCAGGGAAAGCTTTTTAATTACAAATTCAATTTCATTAGATCGTTTCATCTTGATCGGGTTTTGATAGCTTGCAGTTTTTGAGAATTGGTCCATTTGTTCTCAATTGTTGAATTTATGAGTGTAAAGATGTTCATACATAGTATGCTGTTATCTTTTATTGGCACAGGCTCTGCCGTTATATCCCACTTTATTCCAGATACAGACAATTTGTGTCTTCTCTCTTTTTATCTTTTGTCATTTTTCCTAGGGGTCTGATTTTATTAATATTCTTTTAAAGCAATTGTTTTATTTCATTGATTTTTTATTGTTTTTCTTCTTTTTTCTCCTTATCTTTTTTATTTTATTCTTATTTTCTCTTCGAGTTTGTTGAGAAATTACTTATTGGTTTGAACACTCCTCTTATGTAAACATATACTGTATCATAAACTAGAAATTGCCCTCAGAATTACATTAGCTGGGCCCACATGTTTTAATAAATTAGATTTTTATACTCCTCTCTCAGCTGTCCAGCTGTGCCACAGCCTGCCTCAGCCACGTACTGAGTGAGAAGGGGTGCTCTGTTTTCCCACCAATGTGCACGGCAGGGACAGGTCGCAGGGACAGACTTGTGAAAAGAATGGATTTACAGAGACCTATTCTGACACGTGATCTACAGTTGGACTTGCTGCCAGAGAAGGCAATGTTAAAGTTTTAAGAAAACTTCTCCAAAGGGACATAGTGTTGATATTGCTGATAATAGGGATGGATGCCAGTTCATGAAGCAGCTTATCACAACTCTGTAGAGTGATTGCAGATGTTAATTTGTGCAGAGACTCAGTTATCAGGTATGCCTGATCCAGAGACTCAGATACATGGGGCAGAGCTGCTACCGGCTCGCCCTGTGCTCAGCTGATCATGAGAGCCTGGGAGAGAAGGCGGGTTCTAGTCCTAGCCCGCCATCCCAATAGAGCCTTGCAAGAAGCCAGAGGAACCCCTGCACCATGAGGGCAGCCATTTTCAACATCCAGACTCCACAGTGCATCAGAGTTCCACCCAAGAAAAAAGCCGATCTCTCTCCATTGGGGTTCATCCGTAAATGCACAGAATGAGAGCCTGCTACTGAGAGTATACCACCCGCACAGCAGAGCCTGACAAGCTACCTGTGTCGTATTTGATATGCCATAAACCAGTAACAATTATAGACCTCATTCCCATGACCTCATGGAATGGTTTGAGTCTCTTGTTATTCCTAGAGCGAGCAGATGCCCTTTGGCTACACTAGAATGAGACAGGACATTGGAGATGTTACTGGTGCCTGCTCAAGCAAATCACTGAACAACAGAAGACAAGTGATACAAGTGATATTTTCATACGAACTTAGTTCTTTTTATTTTTCTTAGATTGTTTTTCTTGGCTTACATATTACTTAGAATGTTAAATGTTAATGCCCAAATGTTCAGATGTTTTCTGTTATTGAGTTCTAGTTTAATTTCATTATAATCAGGATAATTTCTATGTGTATAATTTCGATTCTTTTAGGGTCACTGAAATTTCTTTTTTCTATTTTATTATATCACTGTGAGATATACAATTACAAAGCTGTTTGTGATTGTGTTTTGGGTTTCAGTCATCAGTGTTCTAGCACCCATTCATCCACCAGTGCACCCCCCCCTACACCAGTGTCCCCAGATTCCCTCCCCAGCCCAGCCTGCCATATGACAGGAACTTGTCTCTGTCTCTCTCTGTCTCTCTCTCTCTCTCTCTCTGGCTCTCTCTGGCTCTCTCTGGCTCTCTCTGGCTCTCTCTGGCTCTCTCTGGCTCTCTGGCTCTCTCTGCCTCTCTCTCTCTCTGGCTCTCTCTGGCTCTCTATCTCTCTGTATCTTTCTGTCTCTGTTTCTCTCTGGCTCTCTCTATCTCTCTCTGGCTCTTTCTGGCTCTCTCTGACTCTCTCTCTGGCTCTCTCTGTCTCTCTGGCTCTCTCTTGCTCTCTGGCTCGCTCTGGCTCTCTTTGGCTCACTCTCTGTCTCTGTCTCTCTGTCTGCCTATCTCTCTCTCTCTCTCTGCCTCTCTCTGTCTCTCTCTCTATCTCTCTGTCTCTCTCTGTCTCTCTCTGTCTCTGACTCTCTCTGTTTCTGTCTCTCTCTGTCTCTCTCTATCTCTCTCTGGCTCTCTCTGTCTCTGTCTCTCTCTGAATCTCTCTGTCTCTGTCTCTCTGTGGCTCTCTCTGGCTCTCTCTGTCTCTCTATCTCTCTCTGTCTCTCTCTCTCTGTCTTTCTCTCTGGCTCTCTCTGGCTCTCTCTAGCTCTCTCTGACTCTCTCTAGCTCTCTGGCTCTCTGTCTCTCTCTCAGTCTCTCTCTTTCTCCATCTCTCTCTGTCTCTCTCTCTCTTTCTCTCCCTCTCTGTTCCTTCTCTTACACATTGTGACTTGCCAGACATACGTTTAGGGGTTATTGTGTAAATCCCTTTGCCTACATTCAATGTTCAGTTCTAGTCTGGCATTACCATATGCAATGATTATTGGCACACTGGTTCCGTTTCTATATTCCTTAACCTCTGTCCCCCACACACTTGTGGTAGCTTCCAAACATTAACAAGTCCTTCTGGTCCCTTTTTTGCCTAGCCTTAGATGTTAGCTCATGCTATTTTTTTATATGAGATTTCTTTTTATGACTCAGGATATGGTCTATTTTGATGAATGTCCTCTGGATGCTTAAAAACATTATTCTGCACTCAGGTGGTGCATGCTAAAGCTATCTACTGATCAGATTGGCGTATTATGTTGTTCAAGCTCTCTGTTCCTCAAAATTTTCCATTTATTCTTGTCATCTCTCCTCTATTATTGAGTTACTATTTCTTAGCTAAAATTTTCCATTTGATTCTTTGTATATAACTTCCTTCTCTGCTGCGTTTTTATCACCTGTATCCAGAGAATTCTACAAGAGTTGCTCTAAAATTCTTGTCAGATCATTCAATAACTGATTCTTCTCAGTGCTACACCCTGTTGATTGCTCTTGCTCACTCCTGTTAGGATTGTGCTGTTTCTTGGCACTGCAAGTGATTTCCAATTGCACTCTGGACATTTTGAAAATTATACTATGAGAGTCCCATCCTATTTAGTAAGTTTCCTTTGTTTAGACATGCAGTCTTTCTGATGCATGGAGCTCGATGGCTTAGGAGTTCAGTTCAGCTTCCCATGGGATCTCTGCCAGCATGCCCTCAAAGGGGCAGTAGCTCACTCTGCTTCCTCACTCATGACTGTGGAGGACACTCAGCTTATCTCTCAACCCTCACTGATACTTCGCTTGGAAAATGGGACCCAACTGGTATAGACTCTTTACTTCAGAGGAGGACTTTAAGACCAGCTCTGCCAACTTCCCTGCCACCAGGAACAGAAAGGAGAGAGCTGACATACTGCTTCATGGCTGCAGAGCTGACAGGCACCAACTCACTGATTTTCTCTCACCATTTCTTTGATGCCAGGTGAGGGTAGTGGCTAGTCATGCTCCTCTGGCTCCCTTTGTCTTGTAGGGGACAGAAAATTTTTCTTCTAGTATGATAAAAACAAAGGTAGATTTTATCAAAATTAAGGGTCCTATTCACTAAAAGATTGTTTTAAAGTAGCAGTAATATGAATCAGATTTGAAGATAATTCAAACTACACATGTCCAATGTAGGATTTGCATCCAGAGTGTATAGAGAACCAGTGTTCATTACTATTATCGGTCAATTCTGTTGGAGGACACCACCAGACCTGACCCTGGGTCTTTGCAGCTTAAAGCCATTTGCACTGCCTTAAGGCTCATGTGCATATCACAATAGGAGATTGGGGAAGAAACAGGAAAGGCAGTTTGATTTTAATAACTCATGGGATATTTGTTATAATTTTTATTATGAACCCAATGCTACCTAGTCTGGTAACCCTTCCTCTTATACCCCACGGGTCCTCTTTGTGGGACTAGAAATATACCAGGAGGAAACAGCTCTGGCTACATTGGAACCAAATCTGCTCTGTAAGATTAAAGGAGGGGTCATGCTGATCTGCCTTAAGTGGATGACAATGACCTTTTCAGTAAAACAGAGGGCAGAGCACACCAAAATTACCCTGGAGCAGAGAAACAATTGCTTTTGTGGGTATTCAGACATAACCGTCTAGTTGCTTGGAGTTTGTTGATCTGAAATTATTATAATACCCCTCTGTGTACACAAATGACACAGATACACAGGTCAGAGCTGCTACTGGCTCTCCCTGTGCTCGGCTGATCATGAGGCATCTGAGAGGGAAGGTGGTTTTAGCCCTGGTCTGCCTTCCCAATAGAGCCTTGCAAGAATCCAAGAGGAACCCCACACCACGAGGGCAACCATTTTCAACATCTAGATTCCACAGCTCGTCAGAGCTCCACTCAAGAAAAAGCTGATCTCTCCCTGTTGTGTGTGGCTGCATAGCAGCTACGTGGTTCGTCAGTAAATGCAGGAACTGAGAGCCTACTACAGAGAGTATCCCATCCGCATGGCAGAGCGTGGCATCTTTGAAATGCCAAAAACCAGTAACAATTATAGACCTCATTCCCATGACCTGAAGGAATGGTTTGAGGCTCTTCGTGTTCCTGGAGTGAGCAGATGCCCTTGGGCTACACTAGCACGTGACAGGACATATGGAGATGTTACTGGTGCCCACTCGAGCAAATCCATGAACAATGGGAAGACAAGTGGCAAGTGACAAATACATAAATCCTGAGTTGCTTTTGTTCTTAGATATGATTTCTTCCACCAAACCCCTCTTCACACAGTATTTTTCACAAGAGCTGCTTGGGGTAGAAGGGACTCAGTCCTGACTTATTAGCATTGTATAAACCTAGGCTAGGTGTGGTTACCTGGAGATTTGCATGTGAGTGCTGTTTGGGTTTTTTGTTTTGTTTTGTTTTTTTGACTTTGCAAAAACTTGCCCTTGGTGGGCAGCCTGGGGTTTTTGCCACCTTTTGAGAGAGAAAAACCTGCATTTTGGAGAAGTGTCCATCTTGATTGAAGATCTCAGCCTGAGTACATGGTCAGAGAAATCTGATGATCCGCCATAGGTCTGGGAGGTCCCATCGCCTAGGATTGTGATGGTGGAGTTTGTTTAATTATTGGTAATAAGTAAAAGCCTTTTGGAACTATGCTGAATTTGTGGCTTGTTCATCTGTTGCCAGCCCTTGAAATAAAAGGGAACTGGTTCCCTGATACTGTCAGGAAAACCAATTGATCCCCTTCAAGTCTCTGCAAACTAAGCAAGAAGACATATTTTATAAAAGATCATTTCAAATGGCCAGTAATGACATTAAACATTGGAAACAATTAAAATAATCACAATGTATCTCTGTATTATCAGAAAATCTAAATTAAAAGGGATGACAATAGTAAATTCTAGGAAGGAGATGGTGTGACTAAAACCCTCATGCTTTGCTGATAGAACAAAAAATTAAGACAACCACTTACACTCAGCAACCAGCAATTCCACTTTTGAATTTTCCAACAGTAATGTAAAAGAATCTTCACAGTGACATTATTCATAAATGAGAGACAACCCAATTATCCATCAGCATTAGGCAGAATACATAATTTGTGGCATATTCATACAATGGAATACTGCATAACAATTAACAAAAATGAACAACAGTCACAGAGCACAACTCAGTGAATCACTGAGGCATAATGAGTGAACGCAAACACAAAAGAGTATCTGCAGTATAATTTTATTTATGTGAAATTTAAGAGGATACAAAATAATCCTTCTGCAGATGCCAAGGATTTGGAGGATAGTTAGGGGATATGAATAAATATTGAGTATCTGACAGTATTAGACATTGCTTATTAGTAGATATAAAGGTATTATCTTTCACCTGAAACAATAAAGAGTGAAGCATGAGATCTAAAACTTACTTTTAAATAGTTATTAATAGTGTGTGCATGTGCAAAATAAATATGAAAATTATCTTTTATTTCTGTTAGAAAAGATCCATTTTCATTTTGGTAAAACGAAGAACATTTTACCAAGATTTCACTTTGGTAAAATATTGCTATTTTTTTCTCATTAAAATACATTGTCAACATTTTACTTCAGGATAAAATTTTAATCAAGACATAAAGAAAAGGATTTATATATTTTACAATATAAAAGTTAAGAATTTCTTTTGATGAAAATACCATTGAGTGAGAAAGAGTATGTCACAGACCGGGAAAAGGTATTCATGAGTTTCACTTTATAATAATTTATTAGGCTCCATATTTCTCTTTTCTGTGCTTTTCAGCTGTTTTGTATTCCACAAAAGCAAATAAAAAAAGTTAAAAGAGACATTGGACAGCCTAGGAACAGGTGGATTTGATTCATCCAGATCTTCCCTAAGGAGGTTTTTTATCATGCTTGTTAAATGGGTCATTTAGCTGCAAGAAGGAGTGGCATTGTTGTCAGTGGAAATCGTTAACAAACAAACAAACAATAAAACTAGCAAGCAATCTTCTCCAAAGTGCTGGGGAAGAAAACCTGGAGGCTGCAAAGAGGTGGGGGCCGGCCTGGGGAGTCCCGCCTGAAAGATATGAACCATCATGAAGCCAATTAATTTTCCCTGATTGGCATGAAAATTAATTTGCCTAGAATGATTTATCCTGGAGGGTTCTAATTATTCACTTCCATCAAGATGTAAATTGGGTTTTGTGCAAAAAGAATAAAAAGGGAGGCCAGAGGGAAATGGTGGGGTGTGGTGGGCAGGACAGGACGGTGGGAGAAGAAGGCTGGAGGTAGGTACTGAAGCCTCAGTGCAGAGCCACAACTGTGGGAAGAAATAGGGATGGGATGAGGGGGACAGGCCCGCAGTGGTCAGTGTATCTACTCCTAGTACCGGGGAGACCTCAGAAACGCTCCCTCAGTTGTGCTAGAGCTGCTGGCAGTTACAGAATAAAATCTAAAGAGTTGGAGGTGCATCCGTGTCTGTGCCAGATGTTCAAGAACAAATGTTTGGTGACGACTGCTACATGATTAATGCTGCACTAAAAACAGATTCCTGTCTGCACGAATAGTAAAACTCATTACATCATTCAAGAAATGCTTATTACACGGCCATGGTGGGCCAAGCCTGTGTTAGGTGCCAGGGATGCAGAGGAGAAAAGTCAGCATTTACACCTTCAGGAGCTGAGAGTAAGCAACCACCAGAGAGGCTTTCAGGGAGGAAAATTGAGCCAAGTCTCTACAACAAAAAACACAAAGAATTGTAAGGAAATACATAGACAAGCAAAAGAACAGGAAGGAAGGCAGGAAGGAAGGCAGGAAGGAAGGCAGGAAGGAAGGTAGGAAGGAAGGCAGAAAGGAAGGCAAGAAGGAAGGCAGGAAAGAAAGAAGGAAGGCAGGAAAGGAAGGAAGGAAGGAAGGAAGGAAGGAAGGAAGGAAGGAAGGAAGGAAGGCAGGAAGGCAGGAAGGAAGGCAGGCAGGCAGGCAGGAAGGAAGGCAGGAAGGAAGGAAGGAAGGAAGGAAGGAAGGAAGGAAGGAAGGAAGGAAGGAAGGAAGGAAGGAAGGAAGGAAGGAAGGAAGGAAGGAAGGAAGGAAGGAAGGAAGGAAGGAAGGAAGGAAGGAAGGAAGGAAGGAAGGAAGTCTTAATAGGCCATTCTGCCTATTAAGACTCTAGCAATGAAAGCTGACTTCTCTCTCATCTCTACAGAATATCAGAACTAGTGTTCCTCAGCCCACTGCTGCATGGCCTCTGTCTCTGCCTCCATCCTTGCATAGTCTCATTTCTACAGGATACCGGAACCAGCATTCCTTGGCTTACAGCTGCATCACTTCAGTCTCTGCCTCCATCCCTATATAGTCTTCTTTCCTGTGTCTCAGTGTATAAATCTCCCTCTTCTCATGAAAATACCCTCACTGAATTGTGGCCATATGACAGAATATTATTTGGCGATATAAAGGAACAGCAAACTGGTTTCATGAATGGACTTTGGAATATATTAAAAAAACTAATTTACAAAAGATCAATTACAGTATAATTCTATTCACATGAAATAACAGCAATCTGTAAATCTAAAGAGACAAAGTAGATTCGTGGCTGCCAGAGGCTAGGGATAAGAGAAGGGAATGACTACCAAAGGGTGTGCAGAGTGTTCAGGGGGTGAGGAAGATATTGCAGAATCAGATTATGGAAATGATTGCACAATTCTATAAAAATGTGTGTGTGTACGTTTTACTCTGGGTGATTCCTGAAAGACTTCAGGCAACTCCCAGCTCTGTGCTCATAGTGGTTGCCAGCACTGCAGCAGTGCTTGGGGCACCAACCCCAGGGTACCAAGCATCCAAGCCAGCAGGCTCTGACATCCAAAGCATGCACTCAGCCTTCTGAGTCGACTTTACGGCATTGAAATATTTTAATAAGTCCATTTTTTAGGTGGATTTAGAGAGAGATTAAAAATACTAAGAGTATTACTATATAGGTACCAGGCCCCCGCTCTATGCTGGCAAATTAATGGTGGTCTCTAGTCAAATCTTTTCAATGTTGGGGCCAGAGCGATAGTCCAGTGGGGAGGGCATTTGCCTTGCATGTTGCCGACCCAGGTTTGATTCCCGGCATCCCATATGGTCCCCGAGCACTGGTAGGAGTAATTCCTGAGTGCAGAGCCAGGAGTAACCCCTGAGCATTGCTGGGTATGACCCAAAAAAGAAAAAAAAATCTTTTTAATGTTGTTAGTAGTTATTTTTAAAAGCATCACACACCAACTTGCAAATTGTACCTACCAGTTCATGAGCTCAGCAGTTGGTCCATCTGGGATCCCAACACAATGACACCACGGCCATCCGTGTCCCAACCACCGGGACAGGGTGCTCATACCAGAAGCTACACTTCCTCATTTTTAGATTCCATTTCTTACTGCACCCCACCTCTGAATTCAGTTTCAAAAAGATTTGTAGGGTCATTTCACTTTTTTATTATCTTATGCACCATAAGATATAATAATCCTTTACTATACAAAGCAGCAATAAATGTCCAAATTATAGGGGGGAAAGTCATAATCATAATAGGAGATTTTAAAAAGGCGTCTATTAAAAAATAAATCAAGTCAGTGAAGGAGGGTTGAGAGTAAAGATTTATAATAATTGCACAGCGCAATTAATAAGTTTGACTAGATCAACTCATATAAATCCTTTACCAGGAGATAACTTTTTCAAAACATTACTATTAAGAAAAAACAATAAAACATGGAAGCCTCTGATAAGGATTAAGGGAGAAAAGAGTAAATTTAGAATAAAACAACATTATTAGAGAAGGGACTGAATTACTCATGATAGAAAAAAAAAATTTAACCATATGGATTACAAACTTCTTTACATGAACACTTCAGAAACTTTAGTGTAATGGCAAATTGTCCACAAAAATACAAATTGTCAGACCTGGCTCAAGAAGAAAATGTAATGCTTGGTGTTTTAGACATTAAATTTTGGGTCCATGAAAATGGCTCTGAAGGCGGTAGTGTATTCCTTATTTGCTTTTAGGTTACCTGGTTTCACTCCCCAGCATCAGATGGGTCCCTCGCACAGCCAGGATTAATCCCTGAGCAATTTCAAGAGTATTCCCTGAATAACCCAGGTATGGCCAAAAAGACACTGATTTTGTATTTAAAATTCTATCTGCAAAATACACTAAATGCGATGGAAAATACAGTTCTGTAAAGTCTTATATAAGAATCTACACAATTTTTTAAGGAATAATAGTCAAATTTAGCAAAATTATTTGGTACAAAGTCAACAAAAAACTATTCTCTTTTTGGAAGGTTGGAAAGATAATACAAGGGGTAGGGTGGTTCCCTTACACACAGCTGACCGAGTTTGGTCCCCCAATCCCATATGGTCCCTCGAGCACTGCCAGGACTAATTCCTGAGTTCAGAGTCCAGGAGTAACACAGTTAGGTGTGGCCTCATTACAAACAAAACAAACAAGTAACTCTTTTTTCTTGTCCCAAAAGGATTATTCTTTTTTAACTACAGCTTTATAAGGATATAATTATCATGTAATAAACCAGATATAATTAAACTGAATGACTTGATAAATGTTGACTTAAGTAGGCACCAGTAACCAAAAACAGTAAATATGCTGAAGGCCCAATTACCCACAAAAGTTCCCTCTTGCCAATTTTATAAATCCTTTCTACCTCATATACCTTCCCCATGCTCAGACAACCTAATTGTCTGCATTCTACCACTAGCAAGGTTTGCCTTCCTCAAACCGTCTATAAATGGAACTGTGTAGCACAGTTTTTGTCCTGTTTCTTAGGCATAGCAGAACTGTTTTGAATGTCGCCCATGTTGTCACCCTCATCAGTAGCTGACTCCTTTCTGATGCAGGATAGTATTGAAGCTTATGGCCACACCAGAGTTTATCCTCTCTCCCTACGAGGGACACCTTGCATTCCAGTTTGAAGCTTTTTTGAATGTTTTTGAACAAGTCTTTGACCTTAACACATGAAATTTTATTTCTGCACATGAGAGAGTGAGCATTCAGAAAAATGAAATTCAAAGAACAACATTATTTATATGGCACACAAAGAAGCAAAAATTATACCTATGTAAATATCTTTAAGTTTGCAGGGAGACCACCTACGCAGCCATCAGAATGTCCAAGGCCTCTTCTGGAAATTCTTGCCCAACCAGACTGGCGGTTCAGCGCGTGGACATGAGCAAATCGAGATACTTGGATTCTGTGGTGCTGGTGGTGTTGTAGGCAGGCAGACACGGGGCGCCACATGGCAATAGAATTTCTAAAGAAGAAGAAATCCAGAGCCACACCTGATTGAAAACCCAAAACCAAACTTGACAAGACCACTATCAGCAATAAATCCTGGGAAAGGGAAGGCCAAAGGGAATGTGTGAAGCCCATAGGCCACTGACCCTTCTGAAGGCTTTAGATAATTAACTCTCCTGAAGGAGATAAATCAGCCTTCCCTCCCAGGACCCAGCTCACAGAAGACTCCAAAGCGTTCCAGTCAAAGAAGATCACTCCCAAAGTCTACTACCCTTGGCAACGACTCTAGCAACCGAGGTTAATGCCCCATATGGGAGTAACTTGGGGAGAAATCTATAAAAGCTGTCCTGACCAAAGGACAGCACGCACATGCTGCCTGGGCACACATGTTGTTTGTGCACACATGCTGCATGGACACACATGCTGTCTGAGTCCATGTGGCCCAGCACATGTGGTGCCTGAGCACGTGTGTTGCCCGCATCTCCCCTCTTGAGATGTGTACTCTCTCTTACTCGCTCTCTGTCTTTGGAGTAGCCTGCGTTCTCCCTTGAGCGCATTACTCTCTCTCTCTTTCTCTCCCCTCCCCCTCTCCTAAAACCTCCTTAATAAAACCTGTTTTACTTCACTGCTCGTCAACTCCTGAAAATTCTTTTTCTGCGAGGAAGACAAGAACCCTAAGGCGGCCCTGGGTAAGGCCTAGGACTGACTTTCCTTTCCTGCAAAGAGCAAATCCTCGCTCCAGCCTGAGTCAGTGGCTCCCCGAGAAACCTCGGGTGGTGGGGATCAACTCCCGTGCCTAGAGATCAAGCGGACGTCAGGTGTGCCTTGACAGCCACCTGGTAGGGCTGGTGGGGCTCAGGCCCACGCCGTGAAGGGACTCATCGCAGACTTTATCAGTCCTTAGCCTGCCCAGCAGGTCCCAGGTGGCAGAGGAGGCTGGGGAGAAAGCAACCATCTCTCTCTCCTTCCTGCCTCACATAAGCCACACATGGGGTCCACCTGCAACAGTGGTATTTGGGGCCACCAAGCTCAGACTTGGTGGACTCAGCGTGCTAGGGACACAATGTATGTGCCTAACTCCTGCACCTAGATCCCACATGTTTTAGCTTTGGGAGAGGGACACCTCTGGCAGTGCTCAAGGCTGTTCTGGCTCTGTGCTCCTGGCAGGGCTCCGGGACCATACGGAGAATCAGGGATGGAAACTGGGTTGGCCATGTGCAAGACAAGTGCCCTGCCTGCTGTACTATCACTCCAACTCCATATTTTAATTTTTATTAAAATATTTATTAACCTTGTAGATGAGTGGTTATGGAATGACACTGTTTTGCAGAGGGTAGTCGAAAACCACTGTTATATAGGACTAAGCACCAGGCAATTGGGAGATGCAGTGGTCACCAGCCTTCTTGGCTGGGAGTTCTTTGTAAAGTGTTGCATGGCATGCCTCAGTAATGGCTGTGAATCCAAAGTAATCGTTGAGTGACTGTAGCAATATAATCTCCAAACCAAAATCATTCTCAAATTACATAGATAAATTCCAGATAGTTTGTTTTTTCTTTTTTGGGTCACACCTGGCGATACTCAGGGGTTTCTCCTGGCTCTGCACTCAGGAGTTACTCCTGGAGGTGCTCGGGGACCATATGGGATGCCGGGGATCGAACCCCGCCGCCAGCTGCATGCAAGGCAAACGCCCCACACCCTGGGCTATGGCTCCGGCCCCAATTCCAGATAGTTTTTATAGTTTCATTTTACTTTTCATATATAGATAATACACAAAATATAAAATGTACCTCTGAATCATTTTTGGTATTCAGTCAATGGCATTAAGCACATCAACATTGTTGTACAATATTACCACCAACCATCCCAAATTCTCTTCACAAATCTTGCAAAAGCAAAGCTCTATAGTCATTAGACAAAACTCTACCCCCTTTGTCTCCAATAGCTGAGAAAGCACCCTCCACTCTCTATGATTTTTGGTTTGGCATCTCATATAAGGAGTATCAAACAGTGTTTGTTATTTTATTTGTGTCTTGTTTTTGGATTTGGGGCCACACTTGACTATACCAGGGCTTACACCTGGTTCTGTGCCAAGGGATTACTCCTGGTGATCAGGGATAGAATCTGTGTCTGCCACATGCAAAGAACCTCTGTACCGTAACCTCTGTACCATCACTCTGGCCCCAGTATTTGCATTTTTAACTGACATTTCACTTAGCATAATGTTCTCAATTCATTTGTGTAACAAAGCATATTAGCTATTTTTGTCTTTTTTAGGATTACAGAATGCTTCCTTTGCGTTTGACAACATGGCTGTATTGTTATTCACTCATTCTTCTGTCAATGGACATTCAGTTTCCATCCCTCTTCAGCTACTGCGATTATTGTTGCACTGAATGTGTGTGTGCAGCTAATTCAGTGATATCCTGCTTTCAATTATCTCGGGAATAATTGCTGAATTATAAGACACGGCAATTCTGTTTTAAATTTTTTGAGGAAACACCATCCTGTTTTCCATAGATTTTGGACCATTTTACATTCCCACCAACAGTGCATCAAGATTCTAATTTCACCACGTTTTCCTTTTTAGTTTGTTGTCATTATTTCATACTAGATTTTCATTTTATTTTTTTTCAAATTTTATTACACCACTTTTAGACATACAATTGCAAGATGCTCATGTAGAGTTTTGGTTCTACAGTGTTCCAACACCCATCCCTCCACCCAAACCCATCTCTCATCACCAATGTCCCCACCTCCCTCCCCTCTCCCACACCTCAACTACTTGGCAGGTTCTGTATGTCTTTTCTCTCCTCTCTATCTCTCCCTCCCGCCTAACTTTCCTACACATCATAGAATGCAGTACATTAAAGGACATAACTGTTTCCACTAGTTTGATGAACCTCACGGCCACAAGCGGCTGCGCAACTTAGGGGCCTCATGGTCAGCGTCTGGACAGCGAAGGTGGCGGCTAGTGTGGTGGGCGAGTCTCATCCGGCTGCTTCCGGGACCCCCAGAGGTGATGGGCCCACTCCCCAAAACCCATCTGTCCTCCTGGGAGCCCTATGGTCAGCTGAGCCTGGGGAGAGCCGAGTTCCAGCTTCCCCAGCCGCTTTTGAGGCTCTGCATGTTATGGCTGGTTGCCCCAGGGCAGCTCCTGGGCGGGGCCACCAGGCTTGGACAAAATGGAGGGGGAAGGGGGGACCCCCTGGCTCCATCTGACGAATTCCCGGTGATTCCCGCTTCTGGGAGCTGCCTACCTGGGCTCAAACTCGTTTTGCTCGGTTAATCTGGTCTTGAGGTAGCATCCTTCCTGGGTGGGCTGATATGTTGCAGCGTCTGGACAGCCAGAAGGTGGCGGCTAGTGTGGTGGATGAGTCTCATCCGGCTGCTTCGGGGGACAGGCGGGGTGGGGTGCCGGGGCCGCGGCCGCCGCAAGAGCCGCTGGGCATGGCCCAGCCCCATCATTTTATTTTTTACTTTATTTTCCTGAGCCTCATCCAGCTGTGCTCAAGGCTTATTTCTGGTTCTGTGCTCAAGAGTCACCTTTAATGGTACTCTGTTGGGTGACACTCCCTACTGAGCTTTAACCTCCAGCTACACTTAACTTATGTGGAGAGCTGGTTCCTGCCTTTGGGGAATCTCCGGAGCAGACACAATGGGAGTTCTGGCAGAATTGGCCTAATTTCATAACTTTATATGGCATAAATTTTTTTTATCATGAATCTTGCTTGCCCCAGATCAATATTCTGTTCCCATGGGTCCCTGCATGGGACATACATGTATATATCTCAAGAGTACTTGGCCATGTTGGATCAACCATAATGTAAGCAATTCTCCTAGTTCTGAGACATGCCAGTGTGCCTCCAGGCAAACTAATGTGTCTCAGACTCTAAAGGTAATGCCAAGGTGAATTATTCTGATGGATTTTGGACCTTAATGGGATCCAGAGTCTGGGATCTGCTAGCTATAAACTCATGATGAAGGTATTAATGACATTTCCTACAAATTACATTCTGAACTGCTTTCTGGCTCAGAGATAGCAGCCCCTCCTCACTCTGCTAGAGAGATTTTGCCTCTGGGAATCAGCTCTAGCTTTTGTGATGCTTGAGCCAAAGGCCCACCTAAAGATCTACATTTCAAAAGGGTCATTTACGTGCCTTCATCTCTAGATAGCCCAACCCACGATGGGTCTGGGCTGGAAGATTTTGGCAGGCTTCTGTCTATAAAAAGAAGCTAGGAAAAGAAGAAGGGACCTTTTTGTCATTTTAGCTTCTCTTGGCATTTTCCTCTCTATTTCTTTTAGTTCTTTGAAAAATTGCCCACAGTTTTGATCCAGTTTTCCCTGGGTAGAGGAAAAGGAAACATTTACAGTTCCTTACAGAGTAGGTACAAATCTAGGTGGCTTGGGGGAAATACTCACTTCCACTGAGCAGCCCTCCCCACACTGGGACTCACCCCTGCTTCAGCGTGTCTCGGGCCACCCCTGCACATGGCCACTTCATGCTTCACTCGCCCTCTTTCCTCTTAGTACAATTCTCTGTGTTTCTGACTGGGGCACTGCTTAGGGACTGAATAATCCAATGAAGTTATCCAAGCTAAAGCCCTAATGAGCCATAACAGCTTAATGGACTCTGCCTCCCATAAAACACTTGAATTTTAATTCAGTCTGAGTGCATTAAACCAAAGGAGGAAATGATCGAGTTTCATGTGCTGTGGCAGGTTGGGAGAAGAAGAGGTTAAGGAATCAGGAGAGAGTTTCTTGTTAATGGCCCAGGTACTGGGCAAGAGCTAAAAAACTGGAAGTAAGTGGTCATTAAGTATCCAGGAAAGCGTGGGGGGAGGCGAATGGTAGGATCCAAAGCTTGAAGCAGTCTAGGACATATCTCCAAATATTTTCAAAATGTTCTCATGGATTTGTTATTCTATTTCTAGGAATTTGAAAAACTAATCACAATATAATTGCTGGGTATTTGGGCTGAAATGGTGGGAATCATTAAAATCAGTTCTGATTTGATGAGGTGGCCTATTCCTCTTACTTCGGTCTTCTTAATTTTTAGCAGTGAAAACTTCAATTCTCTGTTCCAGGCAGGCTGGGATAGCTGGTAGCCCTGGGGAGGGAAACACATTTGAAATGCACATCCCCCCAAGTGTGTACCTGCTAAACGGGGTCAGCTTGGGGATGGAGGAGGCAGGAGAGAGGCTGGGCTAGGACAGACTGACCTGGTAAGGGAAATGTCCCCATAAAGGTGACGAGGGCTCTCCCTCAGGGCCTCCGTCCTGTGGAGAGCAGATACCTGGACCCGTGTTAGCAAGACGCATCCTCTGTTTCTCACTCGAGACCTCTTGAACCGGAAACACAGAGGTGAAATACTCAGTTTTAGTAAATCCTCCACTTACTCTGATCTAGGCTCAAACCCGAAAGCCCCGACCCAGGACAACGCAAAGAAATTGATAGCGTGTTCCCGGCAGGCAGAAACTCCTAGGCCCAAAGATTATAACCAGAGGGGCTCTGACCAGCAGGACAGCCGGAAGCAAACAGCTTAAAAGCCAAGTGTGGTGGACAGCAGCCTGTCACTGTCCTTTGTTGACACTTTGGAGTGGCCACTGACTCCACTTCCCTTAGTCCTCCTTAGACCCACAGCTTTGGAACTTTGCCCACAGCTTCGGAACTGAGTTCTGGATCCCGGACCTCTCCCTGCTGCACGCCCGCATCTTCCACCGCTCCTTTTGGATATCTTTTGGCAAATCGTCCCTGATAGGTCCAACAAAGCTAGTAGGTCCAGCCCAGAATGCTGCTCCAGGAGCAGCCACGACAGTCTCCACACCTAACGCCAGCAACAGCCTCAACTCTGCTCGCCCCTCACCTCCCCTCCCAGCCCCTCCACCCATTTCTGCAGGGAAGTTGGTGAGCACCGGCTGAAACTGTGTGGGGGACCTGAGCTCTCCCAAGCCCCAGCTGCCATCGGCCGCTCTGCCACTTGCTGTGTAGCTACTGCATTGGCAGCCAAAGGCAACCTCGCAAAGTACAGCTGAGTTCTCGCGCCTGGACTCCAAGCTCTGCGGAAATCCTCGTCTTAATGGACAAAGCCGAAATCTTTACAACGGCCGGCAGCGACTCCATCCCCGTGACCAGCGTCTTTGCCGCAGCACCTCTCCAAGCTGCACTGCCCAAAATTTTCTCCCATGAGACTCTGTGCCACCTTCTCTTTCTGTCTAAAATGTTCTCATCCCAGAAAACTTCCCAATGAGGCTGACTGTGATTGCTCTGAGAAATCCTGCTCCCTGTCAATCCTTCCCTTTCCTTATGGTTCTCACTTGCTAGCACCTCTACTATGGGGAGTCCTGGGGCCGGAGAGATATCTCATCTAACACACAAGGGAGGGTGTGTTTGCCTGGCATAGAGTCAGCCCGGGTTTGATCCCCAGCTTCTCATCTCGTCCCTAGAGATGTGATACTCCTCTCATCCCCAGGAGTAATTTCTGAGTACAGAATCAGGAGTAACCCATGAGCATTGCCAGGGGTTACTCACAAATGACAAACAAAAAAAATTAATTGATTAATCAAAAAATCATTGCTTTTCTGAAAGTTCATGTCGTATTTGATATGCCAAATACCAGTAACATTTATATTAGGTCATTCCAATGACCTAATATAATGGTTTGAGGCTCTTTATGTTCCTGGAGCAAGCGGATGCCTTTGGGTTCTACTAGCATGAGACAGGACATATGGAGATATTACTGGTGCCAGCTCTAGCAAATAGATGATGAACGGGAAGATAGTGATAGTGGAAAATAATTTCAAAAATAAAATAGGGCGTTCTAGTCTATAATTAAGTAATTACTAGCGCCCCCTTGCCAGGGCAGGGGGTCGTGAACAGGACAGCCCACCCACTGTTTTCACAGACCTGGCCCCTATATCTCATCTAACACTCTACAGCAGACCCCCAAGAAACACTTGTTGGAAGGAAGTGAATGATATGATTCCTCTTTACATGAACAATGGACAGACCCAAATGTGCTTCCAATACTCCAGAGGGTTCCCAGCACAGAACAAGCAGGACCAAGAGAATTGCTCAGGGGCCGAACCCATAGTATAGTAGGGAGGGCATTTGCCTTGCACACGGTGGACCCGGGTTCGATCCCCACTTCCCATATAGTCCCCTGAGCATTTCCAGGAGTAATTACTGAGTGCAGGGCCAGAAGTAACCCCTGAGCATCTCTGGGTGTGACCCTAAAAGAAAAATAAAAAAAAGAGAGAATTACTCAGCCTGTCAGGTAGTCGAGAAACTGCTGCAGTCAGCGGCTAACACGCCTTCTGTGACTGGGGCTTCCTCGGTTTGGGTTTTTTGTTTTTGTTTTTGTTTTTACAGAGACTGTAAGAAACCCTTCTCTTGTCGTATTCAGACAGTGACTGACAGCTGTGGATTGGGAAAAAAGGGGTGCATGGTCGGGGCTCACAGTGGCCACCCCAGCAGCCTGTGGAACGCTCACATTTGACCCTTTCTGCTAGCTCCCACATAAATGTATTCTAATACCACCCGTGTAAACAACAGTCCTCATTAGCATTCAACTCTGCTAACAATTAAGCAGGTGGCTGAAAACGCACCCCAGTGACTACAGAGCAGGAATGAAAAGCCACCAGAGCACTGAGGCTGGAGAGACAACAGCACAGGCAGGCGCTCGGGACAAGGCCTGTGTGCAGGGCACACGAGACTCTGAGGGTCCCAGGGGGCGTTTCTCTCCGCTTCCTCTCAGTGAGTGCTCCCCCTTGCCTCACTCTCCTCTTCCTCTCAGATCCTCAGTGAGTGCTCCCCTTGCCTCACTCTCTGCTTCCTCTCAGATCCTCAGTGAGTGCTCCCCTTGTCTCACTCTCTGCTTCCTCCCAGATCCCCAGTGAGTGTTCCCCTTGCCTCAGTCTCCGCTTTCTCTCAGATTCCCAGTGAGTGCTCCCCTTGCCTCACTCTTCCCCTTGACCCCTAACAGCCCTGCTTGCTTTGGCCCCAGGCTCTGTCAGGAACACACCCCAGCACACAGTCGCACTACACACACACACACACACACACACACACACACACACACACACACACACACACACACACAGTGTTACCTCACTGGAAGGGAGCTCCCTGGTGGAGGAATCACAGAGCTCTGCACTCCAGAGTTTCATTCCTGAGTCTGGCTCCTTTATCTCCTCATGAGCTGAGCAGGGGTGAGTTCAGCCCTTCTCTGCACCTCAGTATCTCAACAGTGAAATGGAATGACCCGAGGGTCTTGTCTGCGTGCGGGGATCCTGGTTTGAAGAAAATCCCCCAGCTGGAGTGTTTGGCCTCTCATTCTTCTGCAATGGAGCCTTCTGGGTCCTCTGCCTGATCTGTGCTTCCGGCCCTGGCTTCTCCACCAGCCTTTGGCCACTCCTGGCCTCCAAGCTTCGACCATGCCCCCCTCCACTTGACCAGGCATGAGTCCCTCCCAAACTGCTCTTCCCTACTTTCATTCTGCTCAAACACTATTTCCCGTCTTTCATATTTTTTTCTCATATTCTGCTTCCTCCAGGAAGGCCTCTCTTATGACCAACTCAGCCTGAGATCTGCTTTCTCTCAGACCCTGAGGGCTGTGATCTATCTGCCCATAATTCCATCACTCCCTCTGCTCATGGGCTTCAGATGTTGACCTACAACCCACAGAGGTTTACCTGTAAGTCAAGCAGTACTATAACAAGAATAAAGACTTCATCCGTTTGTGATCCCAGATAATTTACTCAATGTCCCTGAGTTTCAGGTTGTTTGTCAAGAAAAATATGAAACATAAATGGGCTTGGGGCTGGAGAGACAGTACAGTGGAGAGGGCATTTGCCTTGTACACAGCCAACCTGGGTTTGATCCCTGGCATCACATATAGTCCCCTGAGCACCATCAGGCATAATTCCTGAGTGCAGAGGCTGGAGTAACCCCTGAGCATTGCCAGGTGTGACCCACTCCAAAAAAATAAATAATAACAGCAGAAAATAACACTGACTTTAGGAGACACTGAAAGAATTAAATGAAAGCACATGCATAAAACATGTAGTATAGCTCTGATACCCAAATGGCACTTTCTGGTGGCAATGAATATGGTAATTACCATTGAAATGGTGTCTTTACTACAGGGAACAAAACCGCCAAATGTTTTCACTGAGTTGTGCTAACCTATCCTTTACGTGAGTTGAAAACCACTCTGGCGTCTATGGAATGACCTCTCTGATCATTCTAACTACACAGGGAAGTCGAAGAGGGGAGATGGGCACCCCACAGCCACAGCCACTGTGATACTCATCTCTGACTAGCCCAATCACACTTTCCAATCACACTTATCAAAGCAACTACTACTAACAAACCAGAACTGACACATTTAGAGAAAATTCATGAAAGTTAAAGTCTTCAGGGTAAATGTGTGTGTCGAGTCCACCACCCCCAAATCTCCTGATGTTTGGTGAAAGAGCAGGTTCTTCATTGCGTTTAACCATGCTTCCCTCATGGTTTTTACTGCCGGTAGAAACTGAGTGACTTATGGCCATGTGATTCAACATCATATCCGGCCCCTGCTCTTCGCAGAGGTCAGACTTTGGGTTGCTATCAATGGTTCCACACCCTAAACCTCAATGACAAGGCTGATTCTGGCTGCTGTGGGAAGCCCTCATCCTGAAATTATCTTGGGGCCCACCTGACTCATCTCTTAGTATGTACTGTCAGACTGACATGGATAACTCAGGCACCTGGAGTGGAGGCAAGAAGACAGGAGAAGGGTCGGAGCGATAGCACAGCAGGGAGGGCATTTGCCTTGCACGAGACCGACCCAGGTTTGATCCCCAGCATTCCATATGGTCCCTTGAGCACTTCCAGGAGTAATTCCTGAGTGAAGAGCCAGGAGTAACCCCAGAGCATGACTGGGTATGACCCAATAAGCAAAAATAAATAGATAGAAGGGAGATAGATGGATGGATGGATGGATGGATGGATGGATGGATGGATGGATGGATGGATGGATGGATAATAAAAAACGGGAGAAATGTGTCCTCCTGTCCAGGGACCTAGGGGACAGAGTTAGCCCAGGGCAGCACATGTTATTCCATGTGGCCACCTGGGGCCCCTGCCAGACCAGGGAAGGTGTGACTGCGCTGAGGCCTCATGAGTGAGCAGGAACCCCTGAATAAGATCTTCTCAAGCCCACCATGCACCTCAGGGCCACCCCCAGTTCCGGACAGAGTAGTCAATATCTGACCTTCCAGTGGAAGATCCTTTGGAAATGACCCATGGCCCCCAGTGGCCACCTGACAATCCTGTCTGATGTTGACATTGTCTGAGTCCCTGCCTCTCTTTCTGCCTCTCTCTGGCTTCCCTGTGGGGTCTCCTCTCAAATAACTTCCTTCATCCACCTTCTTCTTGGGGGCTTGTGGTCCAACTGCAGGGCTCTAATGCTCTCCAGGCTGTGTGATGCCCTGGGAAAACAGGGAAACTGGGGCTCCCAGAACCCACCAACAAGTTCTGGGAATCTGTGGGTACAGAGCCAGGAGAGCCACACATACAAGCTGCCCCTCTACCTCATGGGCAAAAGCAGACAGGGCAAAGGGAATCTGCAAGAGCTGCCTTAGCAAGTCCAGGGCAAGACCTCACTTGGACCCAGGGATGGTTGCTCTATTCTGGGGCCCTGGGATGCCACCTAGGCTGAACCTGTCATAGTCTAATGACTTTCTCCAGACCCCTGTCCAGGAAGACTCAAAAGGAATCAATGCTGCTCCCTCTCCCTGACCAAGGGCTTTCCCTGACCAAAGGGACTTTCAGCGGTGATGCCTATGGTTTGACCTGGGTGAATGCGGAAGTCTAGAATGCCTTGTTTAGTCCCTTACATGGTCTGTGTGTGACCGTTGAGTTTCTGACTTCCTCATTCAGAGATATTCAAAGGGAAAGGCCCCAGGAGAAAGGCCCCTAGAAAGCGAAGGGTCTGAGAAAAGTCGACCACCATCAGCTTCACTGTCTGGGCCTCCAGAGAATTTACCACCAGCCTCTGGCCTGGGAAAGTCCCAGCAGAGAGTTTGACAGTAGAGGATGAGATGGTGGAAGAGCAGGACTCAGTCCTTGCAAGAAGGGGCCGTGGAGCCGGCATCTCCTAGTCCTGGTCTTTTTAGCTTGCTGAGGCCTCTGGACTAGACTGTAGGTCTGGTTCTCTGAATGCTGGACCCTCTAGAGGGGTGGACACAGAGTGGTGGACACAGAGAAAGTATTTCTGAACAATGACTGCAAAATCTGAAGACCTTTATTTATTCTCCATTTAAGCAAAGAAAAGCCAATCTCTCTCTCTGTCTCTGTCTCTCTGTCTTCTCTCTCTCTCTCTCTCTCTGTCTCTCTCTCTCCTCTTTTCTGGGCATTTCCTTCATTCTTAAACCAACCTTTTTACAAAAAAGTGCATTCAGTAGCAATGATGGTCTCCTAGACTCCTGCAATTTCAGCTCCAGATTCTCTACATGGCATACAAATACAAAATAATAATGATAATAATAGTAGTAATAATAATAGTAGTAGTAATAGTGAAATAAGCTATTGGGGGCCAGAGAGATAAGACGGGAGTTAAAGCACTTGCTTCGCATGTGACCAGCCCAGTTCTGACTCTGGCCCTGCAGATCGTCCCCAGAGCACCACCAAGTGTGGCCCCAAAAACAACAATGGATAAACAGACACCTAGAAATCTATGCTAAAATAACAAAAATTTCATTAAGATCAGAATGAAGTTACAAATCTTTCCCTTCCCTCAGGCTCCAATATGTGCTACCCTGATTGAGTCTTTATTTAAAATTTTAATCTTTGTTCACCAAGGGAAATTTTGCCCTAATTTTATTTTTAATGCATAAAAAGAAAATGCATTTTGAATTACTGAGTGTTTGGGTGCACTAAAATTTTATAAATTTTGCTATCAAGGCAATTGCCTCATCCCTCCTTCCTTGACTCATTCCTGTCCCAAATCAATTGGATTAGACCTTCTAAAGGAAACTAGCTCCAAAATAAGCCATTGACTACTCAGCCTTCCTGAGCAAGAAGGACATCAAATCAACCTGAGGGGATTAAAACAGTCCTGGAAGAGAGCTCAACAAGAGACAAGTGAAAAGATCAAAAGGAGGAGAAGGACCAGGGCCCCAGTGGCCATTCTAGGCACTTATGTAAATGACAACCTTCTCCTCGCCCTCCCAGGACCCCCTTATCCCTGTTCAAAATCCTGCCCATCCAAGAGCTACTATTTTCAATCTGCCAGATTTCGACATAAGAACGGAACTAAAGTACACAATTCAGAAGCTTCCAGACACAAATCCTCTATTTCTGAGATTCCTTATTGAAATATTCTCCCTAGGGACCTAATGTAGAGAGCAGTTTACAAAGACATTTCTCTTCCTGGTTATGTTCACCCTCAGTGCTGCGTGAGATTAAGTTGGAGGCAAAAGTGTGGCAGAAGGTACTTTTATATGCAGGGCATCTGGGTGCTCAACACAGTTTCATTTTGCCCCTGTGTCCCTTATAAGAGAATACCCTACCCCGTCAGCTCAAAAGTAGACCAAATCTAGACAGTGGTTCACTTTGTTCCTATGTTATAGCTGCATGAATTCTTTGAGACTCAGTAATTTTGTGGAACAGGCAGGACAGTAGGATTATTTCTAGTTTCTATAAGAAACTGAAGGGCAGGGGGCTTATAATCTAAAAGAAGGAGGTAGAATTTGAAGAATGATCTCCCATATCACGGAACTACTACCCATGTACAAGGCAACTACTACCCAGGTACAAGGAACAACTTAAAGCCCATACCTTCATTCACTACCAGGTTGGGATAGTCACTGATGTCAGCAAACAAGCTATAAAGCACCAAAGATTAGTCAGCTCCCAGGCTTTGCCATTTGGAAAAAAGGAGGTAACTGGCAACTGAAGGAGTCATTCGAGGAGTCCTTTCCATTTTCCAAGTAGTAGATTTCTAGTAATCAACCAGGGCAAACTCTCTTCTACTGAAATCTGTATGAGGCTGGATTGACATACAGAAATGCAGGTAGGGCATTTGCCTTGCAGGTGGCCGACCCGGTTGGATCCCCGGCATCCCATATCATCCCCGAGCACTGCCAGGAGTAATTCCTGAGTGCAGAGGCAGGAATAACCCCTGAACATCGCAGGATGTAACCCCAAAAAGCAAAAAAAAAAAAAACTGTGTCCTATAAGGCTGCTACTCCAAGCCCTACTTCTTGGCCCTCTCATCTTTAGCTTTGAACTCAGTCAAAAGAGAGAATCCAGTAGACACGAGAAGGGGTGAAAACACAGACCTTGCAAGGAATATGGTCGCATGAAAAACCGCGTGGGGTCAGCGTTTGAAAAACTTTACATTGAGGACAGATATAAGAAGATCCTTGGTTTTAGACTATCACAGGGGACTGAAATGGGCTGCAACGCTCATATCGTCTGGTAACAGAGGTGAAACTGAACCAACTGGGTTGGGAAGAAAGAGAGCTGGGAAGAAAGGGTGTCAACAGAACTCCCAGGGCCGGAGCGATAGCCCAGCGGGTAGAGCGTTTGCCTTGCACGCGGCCGGCCTGTGCCAGCCCGGGTTAGATCCCCGGCATCCCATATGGTCCCCTGAGCACCGCCAGGAGTAATTCCTGAGTGCAGAGCCAGGAGTAACCCCTGAGTGTCTCCGGTGTGACCAAAAAAAAAAAAAAAAAAAAAACTCCCAGTTTCTGGATGCAAATGATGACTCTCATTACAGAAAGAGCAGAATTGGGGATCCTAAGTCATATATTTTGTCCAAGGTGATAAGCCAGAACTGAAATAGCTTTATGAAAATCATCGGCTCAACCACCTGAGCTGCTGGATGTTTACACCAACTTCAAAGGACACCAACTATAGGTGAAAATCACCCGGGTTTGGGTCATGGCTGTGACCTGGGATGAGATTGGCACCCACAGTCAGTGGGGTCTCAGTTCACGCATTCTCCAGTGTGGGACTGTGAAAGCCAGTTCCTGACTCAGGAGCACCCACAGCCTCCGACATCCTCATCTTCTACCCACGGTATGCCCAGAGTTCCCCAACTTGTCACCACATTGCCTGTGAGGCTTCAAGGGAATAGGTTTGACTTCCACACAAATCCCACTTTCTCAACAAAGTTTCTCATGAAGAAGGAAAGAAAGAGAAGGAGGATTTTTGTGCCATTGTTGCTCTCATTTTCAAGGGGAATTTTTAGAATTCACACTTGGAAAGGTTATAAGATTTTACCCTAGTGGTTACCTGAAAATATTGATTAAAAATGTTTGCTAAACAGGAATCTCTGTAACCTGTTGACACTGGCCACTGGTGGTTCACACTTGACTGTGGCTTATTGACGCGTTGCAACTCACAATTTCAGTGGCTAAAGGTAAAGTTTATAGTAAATAGTAGGGGAAAAGTGCATAAACTTTATTTAAAAAACAACCTAAAATGTTAAAAATAGTATTATTTCCCTCTCTTAAAAGACTCTAAAAAGCGTTTGAGAAAAGCGTTTGTCTTTCCTCCTGTAGAAGCACAGTCGGTCAGGGTTCCGGCCTGGAAGGAGCTGTGGGCCTCAGTGCCGGTGCTGAGAGCCCGGATGGGAAAGATTCAGGGCAAAACAGCGGGACTCTGAAACAGCTGGAATGAGACTCGGGAGAGACAGTAGTCCCTTGAGCACCGGAATGTAACTGTTAGAGTGTTTGTAGGGAAAGTGACTTTGGCGTAGAGCCATTTTGTCCTATTTCCCTATGGAAGAAAATGCCCCAGATTGTGGGGGGACCTCAGAGGAGGAGGAAGCAGGGAGCAGGGGTGTCGTCATGGTACCACGGCCTCTCCAAGGCCACACAGGAGAGAGGGGCAACGCAGAGAGAGAGAGAGAGAGAGAGAGAGAGAGAGAGAGAGAGAGAGAGAGAGACTAGAGGCAGCAACAACGCCGCAGCAGAACGAGCAGAGCCACAGACCAGCTGAGAGAGAGCAGTGAGCTGCCAAGCCGCTGCTGAGAGAGGTGCAGGGGCGGCTGCACTGAGGCAAGCTCAGAGAGAGCAGTGACAGCAGACAGACTGCCATGGTTATTTTGCCTAAGGCACTGCTGCCCTGACTGGACCCCTGGGAGTCTTAGGGGACTCCTAAGAGCCATGGGCTGCCCCTAGGCCTGGGAGGACAGAGAGAGCCTGAGGAACAAAGGAGACTGTAGGAGACAGCTGGGATATGCCTGGCTCCGGTCAAGAATGTTCGAGTCCTCCACACGACTGGTCTCATCAACTTCTGCACTCAGAGACTTCCAGAGAGCAGAACCCACCAATCCATGACACGATCCCATGGTCCAGACTCCCAGCTTCCACATGCTTGGGGCTTGACCTGATCCTTGGCAAATAATCAGCAGGATTTGAAGAGATGAGACCAGATAATGGTGCAGTGACTCCAGGATATGAGAATCTGGGTGACTGCCGTGACTTTCCGACTTCCCCTGTGAATTCTGTGTGTGAGGTTATGCCAGGGATTCAGGGATTCTATACCAAGGGCATATGTGCTAGCACTGAGCCACTGAATTTGCTTATTATGAAAACATTTAAGCAGAATCATAAAGAGAATAGTATAACAAGCTTCCATAGGTCCATATCTCAGTCATTGCTAACTTGTTCATATTCCTTTTTTAAGTGAAAACACTTCAAAATAAATTGCAGATATGTGACAATTAAAAAGTTAATCTTTTGTAAAGAACCTGCCATTGAGGCAGGCTATGGGTGGGGAGGGAATTGGGGACATTGGTGGTGGGAAATGGGCACTGGTGGAGGGCGGGGTGCTGAAACACTATGTGATCGAAGTCTCTAAACATGAACAACGTTGTAATTTTATATCTCAAGGTGATGTAATAAAATATTTAATAAAAAAGTTAATCTTTTGGGCCAGAGCCATAGTATAACAGGGAGGACATTTGTCTTGCATGTGGCTGACTGTTGCAGGACTCCTAAGGGCCGCTGCATCTGCTCTGGATTGCCTCCCGCAAATCACTCCGTAGATAAGGGGGTAGTCTAAATGTGGCAGTTTATCCGACCATGTATGCTGTACTAGCTGGTATAAATATTCTCCCATGCTACCACAATCATCGTGGGACTAGCTAGATCTTACCAGCATATTAGCCTGGCCACGCTGGACCCCTAAGTAATTAGACCAGAGAGAAATGCTGTTTGCTTCCAAGCAAACAAGCATGGCTCCCTGATATACTCAAAAGGCAACTAAAATATAAAACTACAATGAAGTAGAGGAGACTTGTGAAGGCTTGGAGAAATATTTAACTGGCATTGGTGTTGGTCAAGGTACAGAGACATGCCATCTCAGAAACCCCCTTCTCTACACTACAAAAGCATTCCTAAGCAGATTTCGGCTCAAAACATTAGCACAGTAAAGGCCCTAGGTGAGGTGCAGGGAGGGATTACCTAAGGGCATTGGACCCTCCCTGCTTTCCATAACAGTGGGAGGAAGGTATGAGTTACAGGGATATAAACTAGCCGGTTCCCGCTCTCGCTTTCTTCTTCCTTGTGGGATCTCTCTCCTTGTGAGCGTGCATTCCCCTTGGAAGCTTTTACACGTGGGTGGTCGCCATCTTGGCCTACATGTGGCTGGGGTTCTAGCCTGGAATCCTAAGCATCGGGTTTTTCCTTTTGCTGATTTGTATGCCTGAACCTGTGATAAGTAAAGCCTTTTTTAAAACTACATCGGATTCCTGAGTTTTCATCCGTTCCTCGCCGGCTTGGAGGTAGAAGGGAACTTCGCTTCCCGGCACTGTGGGGACCCCGGAGCGCCCGGCAGCTGACCTGGGTTTGATCCCTGTTATCCTCGATCCCTGTTATCCCATATGGTCGCCCAAGCACTACCAGGAGTAATTCCTGAGTGCAGAGTCAGGAGTAACCCCTGAGCATTGCTGGGTGTGACCCAAAAAGCCCCCAAAAGGTCAATCTTTTCAAAATTACATAGATACAAAGTTATCATCACACCTAGAAAAATCAAGTAAAATTTTCTATATTTAACACTTCATTATCATTAGATCTTATAATTATTACCATAAAGTGTCTTACAGTTCGTTTGCTCAAATAATGAGGAATGAGAAATGTCTCTACAGATTTATATAGTGAAGAAAAGTGAAATATCTTAGCAAGTAGAGCATTGTTTTGAATAAAATGGTATTGGTATCTTTTGGGTAAGAAGGAGGGAGATTAGATAGATGTATAGATGATAAATTGATAAAGATGGGTCATATTTTTCTTATATCATAACAATGCAAGGATATATCAAGAAACAAATTTAATGGTTGTTGAGAGGAAAACAATGAGTGAAGGGAATATGTATTGAAGCAGGGTTTCTGTGAGTATAACCTAATAGTTTTTATTTTGACTATAAATATTTCACATGATTTTTAAAAATTTAGTCACACAGAGAAAAAAAATAGCGCCTTAAAATGTGGAAATAAAGTGAAAAGAATGAACCCTAATGCATATAAAGAGTGTGGCATAACCACATAAGGGAAACAATGATTTGAAGTGGCTTTAAAACACCGCAGTTTGACGCCACATCCCAAGTAGGAAATATTCTATGGATAATAAAAGAGGAAAGGAAATCATAAACTTCACTCAGTAGTCATATTATTAGTATTGATATTTTTATTAAAGGATTATGTTTCCATCATTAGAACCATAATTTTCAGCATAAAAATGAAATAGTATAAAATCAGGGAAGTTAAGAACAAACCCTGTATTTTTTCAAAGTGAATTGGAAATAGCAGTATGAACTCACGCCATACTTTTCTCTTAGATAAAAGCAGATTTCCTAGTTTGTCCACTGAATAGCCTAGAAGCTGTGGTCACCCAATATCAGGAGGACACTTGGGCCTGGACTGTGTTCTCTGGGTCCTCTCACAGGAAAATTGACTGATCTGGGGCCGAGGAATAAGAACGTACAAATGACTCCTGCCCTTGAGACCCCAAAGGCCAAATAGGTGACAGTGGAGTGATACAGGAAAGCACAAGGGCTACAGTGGGGGAGTTAACCCTTATGTCAAGGATTTAGGGAGAAGGATGGGAATGGCAGGGAGCTCACAGGGAAGCCAAGTGAGCCCAACCTAGAGGCGAAGACGGAGCATGAACAAGTGTGAGGGTCCAGAAATCTCAGCACTGGGATACAGGAACTTTGGCTTTAGACTCACCGCACAGAAAAGTAGCAAGAGCAGGAGGCCTGGTCTGAGAAGAGCAAGACCCCCCCCCCACACACACACACCCAACAGGCCCTGAGGAGCTGAGGCAGGGAGGAGAGAGGGCTGGAGGGGCCTGACCTGGCAGGATTGGTTAGAACCCCAGACCACAGACTCACCCTGCAAAAGCACCGAGTGTATAACCTGGTATCATGCCAGGGGATCTAAGTAAAGGGCTGGAGAGTGGACCTGGACTAGTAGGAGGTCCCGAGCGGGAATCTGGTACCACCACATGACCCAATTCCAAATTCCTAGTATCGTGTGGTGGACCTTGGTGGCCACCAGCATTTCTAAGCTTAGCAGCATTGAACCCCGGATACCCTCAGGAGAAGCATAGCTGCCTACCCTTCAAAAGACAAAAAAAAAGGAAAAGAAAACAGAAAGAACCACAAAGACTCAAAGGCAACTCAGTGACAAAAGCACCCAACTTGCAAGTCCGGGCCCCCAACTTCCTGCCTGGTCTCCATGAGTGCACGAGCCCCGCAGGCAGGGGCTGACCCCAGGGGAAAAGCCCCTTTCACTGTAAGTCCCTCTGCAGGCCAGTCTCGAGGGTCCTACCCCAACAGGGTCCCTGCACAGGGACACCTGATCCATGCAGCCTGACACAGTTTCTATTGACTTTTTAGTATCACTGACCAGGGTCTTCATTTCCGACTGTAGTGTGTTTGCGTGTTTTTATTTCAATTCTCACACTTTCTTGTGCTTTGCTGACTACCTGTGATATCATTTCTTTGAACTCATTGGAGATCCTTATCATAGAGTCACTAAAGGCACTGAGGGTTTGCTGGTGTTTGTTATGTCTTCAGTGATCTTGTTTCCATTCATTGAGTTTGGAGTGGGGGGGTGGGAGGGGGTAACACCTTTATGTGTTTACTCCATTTGTTGCTGTGCCGGGGTGAGTCTTTGTAGTTAACCCTCATGGAAAATGCTGCCGAATTTAAGCTGGAAATTGTTCTCTGTCTGTTCTGTTTGTCCTCATAAATGACAGGAAGAATAACTGTGAGCAGGATGCAATTTGAGTGGATCTGTCACGTGGCCGCCTAAATAGATGCTTGCCTCAAGAGCTCTGATGTGGACCCTTAATATGGTGCAGGCCAGCAATAGTACAGCCAGGAGGGTGTTTGCCTTGCACGTGGGACACCCAGGTTCAATCACCGGCATCCCATATAGTCCCCTGAACCCCAGGAGTAATTCCTGGGTGCAGAGCCGTCAGGTGTGAACATTACTGGGTGTGACCCAAAAACCAAAAAATAAAAAAAGTAAAATAGGGGCTAACCATTGGGGGTGGGTGGGTAACCCAACAGTGCTGGTGGTTATAGAGGTTACTGGGACCCCCGAAGGGAGAAACTCTGCCTCCCATTCTGGAATAGGCCCAGGGATGTCAGCCAGAGTCAACCTTCAACTGGGATGGTGGAGCAACAAGCAGAAGGAGCAAAAACTTCAGTTTTTAAAGTAATGTGGAAGCATCGGTGGCACTAATTGTGCACTGGTGAAGGGAGGGGTGTTCGAACATTGTATGACTGAAACCCAGTCGTAAGCAACTTTCGGACTGTGTCTCTCACTGTGATTCCATTGAAAAATGAGCATCTGGGGCCGGAGTGATAGCACAGTGGGTAAGGGGTTTGTCTTGCACATGGTCAACCTGGCTTCAATCCCCGGCATCCCATATGGTCCCCCAAACACCGCAAGGAGTAATTCCTGAGTGAAGAGCCAGGAGTAACCCCCTGAGCATTGCCGGCTATGACCCAAAAAAGCAAAATAAATAAATAAATAAATAAATAAAAATGAATATAAAAAAATAATAATACCAGAGAACTTAACTTATGGTTTGGGGAAAAGGGTGGAACAAGAGGGGTTTTGAGGCCATCAGCCATAACATGAAGAGGCTCACAAGCGGCTGGGGAGGCTGGAACTCGGCTCGCCCCGGGCCCAGCTGAATATGGGACCCCCAGGAGGGCAGACGGGTTTTTGGGAGTGGGCCCATCACCTCTGGGGGTCCCGGAAGCAGCCGGATGAGACTCGCCCATCACACTAGCCACCATTTTCGCTGTCCGGACGCTGGGAAACTGCCTCACGACCGGATTAACAGAGCAAAACCAGTTCGAGCCCAGGTAGGCGGCTCCCAGAAGCGGGAATCACTGGGAATTCGCCAGATGGAGTCAGGGTTCAGCCATTCCCCTCTCCATTTTGTCGAGCCTGGTGGCCCCGCCCAGGAGCTGCCCTGCGGCCATCAGCCATAACATGAAGAGGCTCACAAGTGGCTGGGGAGGCTGGAACTCGGCTCGCCCCGGGCCCAGCTGAATATGGGACCCCAGGAGGGCAGACAGGTTTTGGGAGTGGGCCGTCACCTCTGGGGGATCCCGGAAGCAGCCGGATGAGACTCGCCCATCACATTAGCCACCATTTTCGCTGTCCGGACGCTGGAAAACTGCCTCACGACCGGATTAACAGGGCAAAACCAGTTCAAGCCCAGGTTGCGCGGCCACTTGCTGCCGCGGTCCATTAAAATAGTGGAAACAGTCATGTATTTTAATGCACTGCATTCCACTAAGAGCAGGAAAGTTTGGCGGGAGGGAGAGAGAGGAGAGAAATGACATACAGAACTCGCCAAGTAGTTGAGGTGTGGGAGGGGGAGGGAGGTGGGGACATTGGTCATGGGAGATGGATTTGGGTGGAGGGATGGGTGTTGGAACACTGTAGAACCAAAACTCTACATGAGCATCTTTCAATTGTATGTCTAAAATGGTGTAATAATATTTGGGGGGAGGAATAATAAAATAAAATTAAATCAAACTTAAAGAAAAGAGGGGTTTTGAGGCGTTGGTGAAAGGCAGTGGGCCCCTGGTGGTGGGTGTGATGGAGTGATGTATAAATGAAATTACCGTTACCAATTTCGTAAATGACTATACCTCAAAATGGATTTGTAAATAAAAATAATGTGAGATATGTGAGATGGGGCTAGAGAGAGAATATAGTGGATAGATAGGACATTTCCCTGCACACAGCCAACCCAGGTCTGATCCCCAGCACCTCATATGGTCCACAAGCCCTCCAGAAGTGATTCCTGAGCACAAAAACCGGGAGTAATCCCTGAACAAAGCCAATTGTGACCCCTGAAAAAGCAAAAATAGTTTGTCTCTCAAATAACAACAGCAAAATATAGTTAATTACTGAAGTTGGAAGACTGATACATCAAAATCTTTGTTACCCTACCTCTTTAGTTTTGTATATGGTTAAGCTTTTCCAAAGTTTGTTGTTTCAGTGTTTTAAAGCTAAGGGTAGGGCCGGAGCGATAGCCCAGCGGGTAGGGCGTTTGCCTTGCACGCGGCGGTTCATGCCGGCCCGGTTCGATCCCCGGCATCCCATATGGTCCCCTGAGCACCGCCAGGAGTAATTCCTGAGTGCAGAGCCAGGAGTAACCCCTGAGCATCGCGGGTATGACCCAAAAAGCAAAAAAAAAAAAAAAAAAAAAAAAAAGCTAAGGGCAGCCAGTTAATACAAGGAAAATTAAGAGAAATATTTTCAATTTATTTGACAACAGAAAGGTTAATATATAGTTCTTACAAAACATCAAGATAAAAGAGGCCACGATAATAAAAAAGAATGAATAAGGACAAGAAAAGACCATTTACCAAATTATAAATGGCTAACAAATTTATAGCAATCACCAATTATTCAAGAAATAGAATTAAGAGAGTAATAAAGTATTACTTTACAGTATTTTAAACCACTTTAGCATAAGGAAAATGCACACACAACTGGCTGGATTACAAATTACATAAACCTTTATAATTTGGCAACATATATCAAAGAACCTTAAATGTGTCTTACTATGTTCCCTGGAAAAATTGCTGGTTTTAGAACTGGGGACAGGAAACTCAAGATGGGCAAATATTTATACTGATCCTGGAGCGTCTGCAGTGCCAAGAAGCAGGTCAGTGTCAAAAGAGAGTGAGGGGGCCAGAGAGATAGCACAGTGGGTAGGGCATTTGCCTTGCATGCAGCCAACTCTGGTTCAATCCCTGGCATTCCGTATGGCCCCCCAATCACTGCCAGGAGTAATTCCTGAGTGCAGAGCCAGGAGGAACCCCTGAGCATTGTCGAGTGTGACCAAAAAGCAGAGAGAGAGAGAGAGAGAGAGAGAGAGAGAGAGGCGGGGAGCGAGTGTGACCCAAAAAAGCAAAGAGAGAGAGGGGGGCGGGAGCAGCAGTGCAGTGGGTCGTGTCTGTCTTGCACTCTGCGACCCATGTTCAATCCTTGGTACCCCATATGGTTCCCTGAATCTCACCTGGAGTGATCCTTGAGTGCAAAGCCAGGAATAAGCCCTGATGCACCCAGCTGTGACCTCCCCTCCTCCCCTGAACTCCCCCCAGAAAAAGAAAAGAGATGAAAAAGCCCTGCAGGACGTTTTCATGTCAACAGGATACAGGAGTCTACTCAAAGAGCTTCCAATAACCAGAGGTGGGAACAGTATTAGCAACAAAATAAAACATCACTGGATGAAAACCTGGAGCATCAAGTCTCTAGTCCTGATTTTATCCTAATGTAAATCTATCATCAAGTAAGTAAAAATGAATAAGTAAAGGGAGCCGGCAGACAAATCTTTCCTGCACGTGTATAATACCCTTCCTTCAAGAAGGCGGGACATAATTCCCTATTCCATGTTTGCTGGTGGGCAGAGCCTCTACCCCAGGGACTGATGTGTTTCAGCCCTTTGAGCTACCGCCCTGGCCCACCCATCCCCAGGTGTCAACAGACAAACAAAATATATATGACAGATGATGAGGGCTTAGATAAAGCTTCAGGCTTTTCCCTGAATCATGCGGCATCTGGATTATTTATATTAATGATCTTTTGAAACATAACCTTAAACTAGGGAGAATGGAGAGTGTCTTCTGCTAGAATAACTTTCCTCATGCAGTATTGCTGAGAGAACACAGAATATGAGTCCCACATTATTGCTTCCTTCTGAGGGTGAATTTTACAATGAAATATAGACATGGGTGGTGGAGGCGAACAGGAAGAGTGAAATGTCAGACTGAGAGTGTATAACCTTGAGAGGATGCAATGAAAAAGGCACCTTTCCCAAGGCCCATCAACCCCAAACCCATAACCCCTGTCTAATGAGGGAAAACATCAGAAAAGTTCCAACTGAGGGAATTTCTACCAAACTTCTGACCCCTTAACACTGTCAAGACCATCAAAAACCAGGAGAGTCTGAGAAATTGTCATAGCCAGAAGGAGTTGAAAAAAACATTATAAGTAAAAGTAATGTGGGATCCTGCCTGAAATCCTGGAAGAGGAAAAATAAAACAAAGGACATATTAATAAAGTTTGGACTTCAGGTAATAATACCATAGATGTTCATTAATTACAACAAATGTACCCTTTCATGTTAAATAATTAAGAAAACAAGTGCTAGGCTTCTAGGAACTATGTTCGTAACTTTACTGTGTATTTGTAACTGTTCTATGAAACTCTACTACATAACTATTCAATGACAATGTTCTTTTTATTTAATGATCTAAAATTTTCCTCTGGAAAAATATATCCAATGGATATAAAGACATACATCATCAATATGTCTTCTAACAGAGAAGCTGAAGACAGCCAAGAAGAAGATGGTGTTAGAGCCATCTTGTCAAGAGCCAAGGAGATGGTATTGGTGAATGATGGACAGCATCTAGGCTTAGTGACTGTTGTAGATGTAAGCAGGGTGTCTTGCGTGTGTGTATTACATACATCCCATACTTGAGTTTCTGTTTGGGTTTTTCTGTTTGCTTGTTTGCTAGTTTGTTTGCTTAGTTAGTTGCCAAGGAAACTCGAGGCCTCACACATGAAGAGCCTTTGCTTTCCTCCTGCTTCACAGCCTGGGACCCCACTTTTACGATTTTAACTGCAAGATAATAGGGTTAATTCATATTTGAATGTACAGCATAGAATAATATAGATAAATAAAAAGTCATCGTGTATATAATGAAGCTTCATGTAAAGCACCTTAATCCCCAAATCTCTCCATCCCTGACCCATAACCTTAACTCTGGAAAACAAAATTCTTCCTTTCTTCCATATAGCAGAAACTATTTTTTAAATCAATATCCAGGTTTTAGGGCTGGAGTGAGTGATAGCACAGCAGGAAGGGCGTTTGCCTTACATGCAGCCGCCTGGGTTTGATCCCCAGCACCCATATGGTCCCTTGAGCACCGCCAGGAGTAATTCCTGAGTGCAGAGCCAGGAGTAACCCCTGAGCATTGCCGGGTATTGCTCCCCAAAAAAAAAAAAAAAGCAATATCCAGGTTTTGTTGCATGGCTGATATAAATTTATTCTTCATTCTAGGCAACATGGTTGAGAATTTTGTTTAATGGTCTGGCCATTTGGGAACCAGAGAGAGAGTCCAGGGGGTAAGATACTTGCCATGTACTTAGGACAGCATTTGATCCTCTGCACCACAAGTGGGTCTCTGAGCAGTTCCAGGAGTGACTCCAGAGCGCAGAGCCAGGAGTCCACAGCTAGGTCTGGTCAAAAAACAAACAAACAAGAAAAGGTATGAATATTCAGAGCATTTGCCCATCTCTGTAGATAGATAATCAAGACACATTCCCTTTTTGGGTGAGAGAAAACAAAAACGCAGCTTGTTCATGTTTGTTAGTTTTTGTTTGTTTTGCTCTCAAGTCAAGGGAAGAACTCTGTGTCCACTGGGAAGGACAGCTGTTCAAGATCAACAATTGTATTTACTTTCCACCTATGGTTGAAAGTATTGAACTGGAGCCAAAAAGCTCTGTGTATCCATGAGACTATTATGGAGAAAAGCGTTCATGTCTTGCTGCATAAGTACAAACTATATTAATAGATTATCATGTCTTTGCAGATAATGGAGCTCTGTCATGGTTCATAGAAAAAAAATAAGCACTTATGTAAATCTAATATCCCTAATTTACCATACTTGCAATGTGTTCCAAAGTACTTTCATATTTTCTTCATTAAAAAAAGCCAATTTAGAAACATTTTATAAATTGAAGTTAACAGAAAGAAGATAAATCAGATTAGCCTAATAACTGTTTTTTAAATAGATCTTTTCTTTGAGGTCAGTATTATAACACAAGTGCAAATCTTATTTAGTTTTGATTTCTCATAAAAGGAATAGTCATCTGAACTTCCTAATTAGCCTCCTCATCAAAAGCTAATATTACTCTTAGCTAATATTACAATAACAGAAAATGTAACTTGATGTTATAAAATTTTTTGATATGATTCAATTTAGCACTGTATCAGATTAAGTAAATGTCCAACATCTTCAAATAATTTAAACTGTAAGCCAATATTGAATTCAACTAATTAATGGATAATTTATTGCCTAGTTAATTTCTAAGTACAACATAATACAAATCAGTACAATGCCTAATTTATGTATTTTTGTTTCTTATGTTTATGTTAGAGATGTTATATATCTAGGTCATGCACTTATGTATTCATTTTTGCCACTTTAAGAAAAGGTGGGAAGGATCACTGCACTCGTACAGCCTTACATGGGATGGTTACCAGTTTCCCACCCTTACCCCAGGTTTTCTATTAAACATAAGTTTATTGCTTTGCATAAAAAGTTATGGAGCCAGAGAGTTAGTACAAAGGTTAAGGCACATACCATAGATGTGGCTGATCCTGGTTAAATCCTCCCCACCACATGGTCCCCAGAGCACTGCCAGGGTCACCAGACTATACCTGGACCACACAGCCTGCTCATCTCTGTGGGCAAGAACAGCTGGAGATGGCCTTGAGAATCACTTTGGAGGTCCTCCTCCCCCTGTACACACACTCATCCTCCTCCAAAATAACCCAGTTCTTATCAACATGGTTGTCTGATGTTAGAGAACATGAAGCAATGGCAGTGAAGAATTAGAATTGTGTGCATGCTTTTGTTTTGTGAGGCTGCGGAGATAAGGTTGCTGTAAGAATGAGGCATCAATGAAAGTAGACTTCACTTGTTCTAATCCATGATAAGGCCCGAGTATGAAAACACACCATAAAATAATATTAACATTTGGCAAGGCCCACTCGGTATCAATGAGCTCACGGCCTCGGGTGACTGCTTTGTGCTCTTACCTCAGTCTAAAAGGGGGTTCTAAGTGTGCTAACAATTGTCGAGGGTACTAATACCAACCTAGAGCTGAGCATTAAATACAGGCAAAAGATACATATGACAACCCTTTAATGTATGTTCTGTAATCCGTAGTCTGGAAGGGAAGGAAAAGAGAAAGAGAGAAGAAAGGGGAAGAAATAAAGAACCTGCTATGGAGGAGGGCTGGGGGACGGGGGAGGGAACTAGGGATGTTGATGCTGGGAGATGGGCACTGGTGGAGGGACGGGTGCTGGAACACTGTATGACCAAGACCCAAATATGAACTTTTTAATTGTATATCTTTGTAATTGTATATCCCACAGTGGTATAATAAAATACTTTTAAAAAATAAAAAAATAAATAAAAGGGGTTCTACGCCAGCATATCATCAGCCCTGGTAGCAGATAATCTCTAGGAATTCCTGTCTTGCGCTCTGTTATGTTCTTGGTTATTGAAAAAAACAAAACCTTGCTTAAGAATGAGATACTGCTCTTTCAAATCATATCACCTTCTGCGTTTGCTTGACAATATTTTATTATTGCTTAATAGTTAGAAGGGAATTGTTTCTTGGTGCCCAGGAGATTATCTTTTAATCAAGGGCCCAAATCTTCTTTGAAAATTCTTTTGATTTCTCCTCCTACAATCAGATCCTATATATGGAAACAGTAAAACAAAACTCTTTCAGATATCTTTAACTAAAACACTCTTTGAACTTTCCCAGAGGGTCCTGGAAACTCAACAAAGATTTGTTCTTCCACCTTGTGAAACAAAAGAGAGAGAGAGAGAGAGAGAGAGAGAGAGAGAGAGAATGAGAAGTGATTGCTTAACTGGCTCTGTATTCCTTCAGCATGGGAAGAGTTATTCTGTGAGAAGAAACCCTCCATCCCCCTAGGTTAAGGTTGTATTGAAAAGGATCATTAATATAAATAATCCAGATGCTGCATGACTCACGGAAAAGCCCGAAGGTTTATTTATGCCCTCATCATCCATTATATATTTGCTTGTTTTACCATTTGGGGTGTCACACCCAGTTATGCTTAGGAGCTACTCCTGGCTCTGTGCTCCAGGGATCCATGCAGTGATGGGGATTGATCTCAGACCACCTGCATGCAAATCATGAGCTCCAATCCTTTGAGCCATCTCTCTAACCCACTAATACATTCCAACCTCAGGGAAACATTGATCAGATCTTCAAAACAGTGGCTTTTCATGGACTTTTTACTCTCTTCCAATTTTTTGCATCAGTTGTTGCTGCAATAAATCAAGCACAATTTTTGCATCTACGACCAGTGTTTGCAACTGGCCTCCATGCCAGTTGCCTCAGAAGAGAGAGACCCACCCACGCCAGACTCAGCTAATTTGCAACCCCAGAAGAGATCCAGACGCATCCACTTCAGACCTACCACTGCGCTGCTCGGCCTGCGGAAGCAACCCATGGAGCTGACCTCCCGGTAAGGGGCTCAGCCATCCCCTGGCTGAGTCCAACATTGCTCCAAGCGTTTGCTCTCATGAGTGGGGGAGAGATCATGCTGGCAGAACTCGGAGTGGAGTTTTGGGCCCTGCCCTTTCCTCAGCCTCCATGCCAATTGCCCCGGAAGAGAGAGACCCACCCACTCCAGACTCAGCTAATTTGCAACCCTGGAAGAGATCCAGACCCATCCACTTCAGACCCACAGCTGCGCTGCTCGGCTGGCCCCATGTGGAAGCAACCCATGGAGCTGACCTCCCGGTAAGGGGCTCAGCCATCCCCTGGCCGAGTCCAACATTGCACCAAGGGTTTGCTCTCATGAGTGGGGGAGAGACCATGCTGGCCGGACTCGGAGTGGAGTTTTGGACCCTGCCCTTTCCTGCGCCTCCATGCCAATTGCCCCGGAAGAGAGAGACCCACCCACGCCAGACCCACATGTCCCTTAGCGCGTAGCCGCTTTGCGGCCGAGCGATATTTTTATAGGATACTGAATTTTGCATAAGGTTCTTCCCAATTTCTTTCCCATTTATACAGAGTAAACAGTTATAGACATGTTTTAACTGATACCAGTAAGCCTGGCAAGAAGCCAGAGCAAACCACACATCATGCAGTTAGTCATTCTCAACATCCAGACTCCATAGTTCCTCAGAGCTCCATCCAAGAGAAAACCTGATCTTCCCCCTTTAAGTTTCATCAGTAAATGCTCGGGTTGAGAGCCTTCTACTGAGACTATACCACCTACACGGTAAATCCTGGCAAGCTACCGTGTTTTATTTACTTTTATGCCAAAGACTAGTAACTATTATGGACCTCAGTTCCATAACCTGAAGAATGGTTTCGGGCTCCAACTGTCCCTGTAGCAAGTAGATGCCCTTGGGTTGCACTTGCTTGTGACAGGACTAATAGAGATGTTACTAGTACCCACTTAAGCAAATCGATGAACAATGGGAAGACAGACCAGTGTTTAGTTGACTCCTTCTGTTTCTCAGAAGCTCTGGAGTTGGCTATAAGCCCTGTATCTTCAGCAGAGAAGGGCAACTGTGGGGTCCTGAGAGGCCTGTGCTAACTATCCTACTGTGGACACTCCAGGTATTCTCCTCCTGGAGAGCAGAGCTAGGCTAAGTGTCTCTGGTCAACTGTGAACCCACATCAACATACGAGCCAGGAGTTCCAGGACTCAGGACAGAATTTTCTTGAAAACAAACATTTGAACCAGGACCCAGGAAATGAGAATAAATTACGTAGCATTAAATGCCCTTTTATCGTAGCTATTTTTTCTGAATATTGTTGATATTGCTTTTAGTCTCATTTAATTTACATGTTAGGAGAGTCCCTTCTTTTTCTTCTTTAGCATACAATTTCATGCACTTTGCCTCTGTATATCAAAAAGAAATGTTTTTATTCTACCAAACCAACCAAAGATCCTAGATTCTTCTTCCCCATGCTCCTCACTTCTCAGAGGTAGATAATCACCTGCATCTGATGTATAATATTGCAGTGCTTTTTAAAACTTTGTTATATATAGCTATCTAGGAGTTACATGTAGCATAGTCTTTGATAATGGTAAAATTAGAATCATGTTCTAATACTGCAAAATTTTCTTTTAGGGGGATGGAGTAGCAAACACTGTTCTCAAGATATATATGTATATATATGTGCAAGATATATATATTTACATATGTGTGTACATACATACACACATATATGTATACATATATAAATACACACACATAGTTCAAGGTAGGAAGAAATGTAAGGTAAACTGCTAAGCTAACCCCCAATCTTCTGCACACAATTTCTACTGTCTAAACGAGGCATCTTGGCATCTTCCGACCAGAGGCTTCACGTGCATAGCTGGGCATATGCAGACCAACAGAGCATGCCCAGTTCCAAACCCTTATTTCCTGGAATAACAAAGCTATTGAATTGGATAGATGTCATCCAATCCCTCCCCCCCCCGAAATTTAAAACCCTAGACCTAGGTCAGAACACCCACCCAACCCCTCTTTATTTTGCCAAATTCCTTTTGCTGAGTCACAAGCTCCCTTCCTCATTCATTGCCTTTGTAACTTAAACTTTGTTTTGTTAGAACAAAGCTACTCATTCTAGGGTTTGTCGCCTCTTCCCCCTTCTCATTTTTTGAGAGTCAGACTCAATGATGTTCAGGGATCACTCCTAGCAGTGACTAGGCTACCATGATGGCTGCTTGCCATCCGCAACCATACACCCCAGCTCTTTGAGCTGTATTCCTGGCCCCAAAATAGCTTCACAGAGTTTATCAAGCATGCTTCTGAATTCTTTTTGTTTCTTTGTATTTTGTTTGTTTTGAGGCCACACCCAAAAAATGCTCAGGGGTGGCTCTGCACTCAGGCATTACCCTGGCCATGCATGGGGACCGTATAGGATACCGGGATCACATTCTGGTCTGCTGTGCACAAGGCAAGTGCCCCACATCTATACTCTCGCTCCAGCCCCTGTTTCTGAGTTCTTTGTGAAGTGGTAATCCAGGACAGGTGCTCCCAATTTTACTCTATGTGAGCCCCTCCTTCCCTACATTATCTTTGCTCATTCATCTTCCTCTCTCTATGTGTCATATGACTACCTTATCCATTTCCTATTGGAACCGTCAGGTTTTTTCCATTATTTTTCCACACTACATACTTGGTACAATTCTCACGGCCAGTTTATTGAGTAGAAGAACTGCAAATGGAAACACGGATGCTATTTTCAGTTTGCTGTTGTGCAGTGCAGAAATGAACACCAGGACTTCCCACACGTGAAGCCTGTGCTCCACCCCTGAGCCCCATCCCTGTCCTGGCACCGTTTTCAGCTGCTAAACAGTTCATGAAAACAATGTCGTCTGATTCTCTCTCACCTCTGGGATCCAGAAACGCTTGCTTGGCTCCCCCAGCCTTTCATGGAAATGTATTTCCTAGGTATTGCCATAGCTTCGATAAGAAACCATCCTCCTTCCAGAAAAATAACCAGATTTAGCATTTGGGATGTTATTCTGAAGATGAGTCTCATTTAATCAGGTCCAATGAGCAATTTCATACACAGACTCAAAGACACAAAGTCCCTCCATGGAGGATAACCCCACAGCAGCCTGTGGGTGGCAGAGAGGGTGAGTGCCAGTGACATTCCCAGTCCAGGGAGGCTTTAGGAAAGAGGAAATGAGCCAGCCATCAGTTGCGTGGGCTCAGTTTCCAAGCAAATAAAAATAGAGACCTTTAAACTCCAGGCTGTGGGGCTGGAGGGACAGCACAGCAGTAGGGCACTTGCCTGCAACCAGCTCAATCCCAGCACCCCATATGGTCCCCGCCAAGTCCTGGCAATGATCGCTGAGTGCAGCCCCTCATCACTGCTGGATGGGGCTCAGAACCAAAGAATTAATTAATAAATAAATAAATAGAATTCCAGACAGAATCCAGTTCTTGAGCCGTTAGCAATCATTCAATGCTGCAAAACTCCCTGGAGTTGAAAACTAACTCAAGGAGAACTAGAAATTTCTGAACATTTTTACTGCTTTTGCATAAACATAGAGGGTATACTTAAGAACTGTTGCTTTGTGACTGATAGTAATTTTTGGATATTTTTATAATGAGTATCACTTGTATCACTTGTCTTCCTGTTCATCATCGATTTGCTCGAGCAGCCACCAGTAACATCTCCATATGTCCTGTCACATGCTAGTGTAGCCCAAGAGCATCTGCTAGCTCCAGGAACATAAAGAGCCTCAAACCATTCCATCAGGTCATGGGAATGAGGTCTGTGATTGTTACTGGTATTTGGCATATTAAATACGACACAGGTAGCTTGTCAGGCTCTGCTATGCGGGTGGGATACTCTTGTAGTCGCCTCTAATCTCGTGCATTTATTGATGAACTGTTTGGCTGCTTTGCGGCTGCTCAAGCCAGGCTTGTAATCAGCTCTTCTGCTGGGTGAAGCTCTGACGAGTGGGGAGTCCGAATGTGGAAAGTGGCAGCCCTCATGGTGTGGGCTTGTACTCCCTACAAACCTCAATGAGCTTGGTTACTGTGTGGATATGGTCGATTGTGCTGAATCCTTTCCGAAGCCTGCTTGCTCGCATGGTTGTCCTTCATCTAGTGTTCTGCTAATCCTGTTCAGGATGACTCGTGTAAACAGCTTGTAGATGACTGACAACAGGCAGATGGGGCGATAGTTGCCGACGTCGTGAATGTCTTCCTTCTTGAACAGTAGAACTGTCCTGCTGGTTTTCCATTGGGAGAGTCACCTTGCATTCGGACAGGTAGCTAGGACCTATGTATACCTAGGTCGAGAAATCAACATGATGAACAACCTAAAACCTGAGCTGCGCAGGAGGAAGAGAGAGAGAATCATGGAATGCCTTCAAAGGCATCGAAGAAATAGCTAAAAGGACAAAGAACCTCAGGCTCCAGGCACATCTCTTTGACTCCACCGTTCTCCCTGCATTAACATACGCCTCAGAGACCAGGACCCTACGAAAGCAGGATGAGAATGCTATTCGGGTCTCCCAGAGAAGAATCGAAAGAGCTATGCTTGGAATATCACGCCTCACTCAAGTGAGAGAAGGAATCTGGAGTTCTGACCTCCATTGCTATTCCAGAATCAGGCAGGGATGCTGTCTCGTTTGCCAAGGCATCGAAAATCAGATGGGCTGGACATGTAATGCGATTTGGAGACAACCGCTGGACTAGAGCCATTACCGACTGGCTCCCACGGGATGTCAAAAAAAGATCACGTGGCCGCCCACCTACAAGATGGTCAGATTTCTTTGTCAAGACCCTGAAGGAACGGTTTGAGGCTCTTCATATTCCTGAATCAACCAGATGCCATTGGGCTACATTGGCACGTGATAGGGTCCAATAGAAATGTTACTGGCGCCCGCTCGAGCAAATCGGTGAATAACAGGATTCAAGTGATCAAGTGATATATACATGTATATATACAAAGTTCAAGATAATGTCACAGCATAAAGGCAAGACACATATAGAGTCCAGTTCTGAAGAACCTTCTCTCATAGCTGATGTAACCAGCTGTGGGAAGGGGCTTGTGATGCCCATGACCTGCAACATGTGCAGCCACACCCCAGCTTTGCCCTAGGCAGCAGAGCTCGGTGCCCAATTAGTTGAAACTTCCGTTTCCTGCCCCACTCTCACGGCACATTACTTGGGTCAAGCTAGAGGAAGACCACAAGTCTCTCTACTTCTAACAAGGGCATAGCCACCCACCAGGGCCTACTCCTCTAGCCACCTGGGGTCTGCTCCAACCACCAGGATCTACTCCTCCATCCATTGGGATCTTCTGCTCCATCCACCTGGGATCTACTCCTTCACTCACCGAGGAACACTTAGCTCATAGAACTCAACCCATGGGACTTCACCTTCATTTCCTCAAAACAGCAATGCCAGTCAAGACTTAAGCTCAGAGACCAGAGCGATAACAGTAGGGGAGGGATTTTGCTTTGCATGCGATGGAGCCAGGTTCAATCCCCAGGATCACACGTGGTTCCCTGAGCACAGCCAGGAGTGATTCCTGAGTGCAGATCCAGGAGTAACCCCCTGAGCATTGCCAGGTGTGAACCCAAAAAGGTTTGAGGTAGAGGTGGATGAAACCATTCAAATTGGAAACAACTCAAATTGGGTGTTAGTCTCTGGAGCCCTAAAGTCAGCATGGACTTTCCACAGGGACATAGTTTGCTGGCTGGTCCTCCTTCAGGCTTGGCTGCAGCGATCTTTTGGCCCCTCTACCTCCAAACTCCTCCCATCTTTCCCAACCTTCCCATTAGGGGAGTCCACAAATCCACACCTTCATCTCCCAGAAACAGGCAACATTATTTTAACACACTGAGCAATTCACCTCTATGGCTTCTTCCACCCAGGCCATGGGGTAGCGAGGTGGGCAGGGACAACGATCTTTTAAACAGTCAATCGCTAAGATTTTTCCCCTTATATCTCTTTAAACATGTTCTTTATGGTGTTTTCTTTTTTTTCCCAACAAATGACCTTCTGACCCTCCTAGACATTTTTGCTTCCTCTCAGTCCAATTCATCCTGATTTCTAACAGTAGGCAACTTTTCAAATAGAAACTGCATTTTTCCTATTACACAAAAAATTGAATTCCCCAACAGAAGATAATATTATCTGTCAGCAGGGGAATGTACCCACACAGCACAGCCATCGGCATGAAGCTGCTTCCCAGAGAGGAAATTCTAGCGCACACTGAGCAACTGGGGGCCTTTGGTTAGAATAAGGGCACATGCCTCCAACACACGCCTTATAGTATTCACTGAACGAAGTGTGGGTGCACATCTTTTAAGTCAAACTTTTTATTTATTTACTTACTTATTTATTTATTTATTTATTTATTTATTTATTTATTGCCCTTTTTTTTGGGGGGGGGGTCACACCCAGCAATGCTCAGGGGTTTCTCCTGGCTCTGCAATCAGGAATTACTCCTGGCAGTGCCCGGGGACCATATGGGATGCCGGGGATCAAACCCAGGCCAGCATAGGCAAACGCCCTACCTGCTGGGCTATCGCTCCGGCCCCAGTGTGCACATCTTTAATGTGACCTTTACCCCTGTCTGAGGAACCTCCTGACCTTTCAGGAAATTTGTGTAAGCAAAAGAAAACGATAAGCAGATCACAAAATGAGAAGACCACAGTGGAAAGCCAAACCTCCAAGATATTTTTAGGATGTGTGTGTGTGTGTGTGTGTGTGTGTGTGTGTGTCGGGCGCCATGGGAGGTTGCTGGTTGCCTCTGTAGAATTCAATGAGGTTCTTTTCCTCTAACTGATCATGTATCTTCCTCCTTAAATACACGAAAGCTAGTTGGCTCAAGACCAGAGTATGGCAGAGAAATACGGTGGGGGCAAGGTGAGGAAGGTTCACAGCTTGGACTGTGTGTCCAGGCAGGACGGAGAGAAAGAACAAGTACAGAGATGGTCAGGTGTCGGGATGCTGCTGGGGTCCCCGACAGTGTCAGGACAGAAGTTTTCTTCTACCTCCGAGGACGCGTGGGGAACAGATGAAAACTCACGAGTCCGGTGCAGTTCCAAAAGGCTTTTTTTTTTTTTTTTTTTTTTTTTTGCTTTTTGGGTCACACCGCGATGCTCAGGGGTTCCTCCTGGCTCTGCACTCAGGAATTACTCCTGGCGGTGCTCGGGGACCATATGGGATGCCGGGATCGAACCGGGCCGGCACAAGCCAGCCGCGAGCAAGGCAAACGCCCTACCCGCTGGGCTATCACTCCGGCCCCCAAAAGGCTTTTAATAGTACAAAAGCTCTTCCACAGCACTCCAATATAATGAACAAACTCTAGCTCTGGTCCGAACTTAGACCATACAAAAGAGCCTAAGTCTCCCACCAAAGAGAGAGGATCTCACCCAAGAGGAGTCCTACCCAGAAGAAGGAGCAAAAGGCCAAAGAGCAAAAAGCCAAAAGCCAAAAGCCGCGGGAGCCAAATGCCAAAGCGAAAGGCGAAGGGGCCTCAAGTCAGTCCCCTTATATACACCAAAGTAATCCGATTTGTGACAGGGAGGGTCATGTCAACAAAGAACTCTAAACAGAGTGTAGTGCCACACCCTATTGCAGGTATAAACAAAGGTCATACCAAGGACTAATCCCGAGGATTATCTCTTATGTAAAACACTGGAGAGAGAGAGAGAGAGAGAGAGAGAGAGGGCTGATATGAAGTAATACATCTTAATTTTATGAGCTTCATGTAATCTAGACGGTACCCACAAGGTCCTTCTTATTATTATCTGCACCAAGGTGATTCTGAGTATCTTGTTCTCGTGTACTGAAAGGGTCACACTCGCCTGATTAGAGCAAACTAGTATGATCCTTCCTATAGTCTTCCTATAGTCTCAACATAGCCAGGGTGGTAGTCTCCTGGTAAATTCTAATTGGCCCATGCTGGGTGCAGTGGGTATAAAGAGAGAGCTGTGTCCAATCTAGAAAACATAGAAGTCTTAGTAGATGTATAAGTCAGAAGTTATTCAATCAAGGTGACTTCTGTAACTGCCACACCCTCTAGCAGTGTTTACATAGAAGAGAGATCTCATTAGAATGAACCTTGGCTTAAATAAGATTAAGCTGGGAGTGGGCAAAACAACAAAGCTTCCAGATTAGCGAGATCTGTCATCCAACAGTCAGGGGCTGGCTGCTGAGGTGTTTAGGGAAGACATGAGGCTGAGGGAGGAGAATGAAGAGCTCAGGAGGGCGTAAACACAGGAAACACGTGACTGAAATGGAGTAGCAGGCTGGCTTTGCTGACAGAAAGCGGGAAGCAAGCTTCTGAAAAATCCCCTCAGCAGCCGGGTCACACTCTGGGGATGGGCTAGAGAGAGCAATGTCAGAGACAGAGGCTGACACTGTGGCATTCATGCAGGGAGAAGGAAAGTGATGCAGAACTCTCGAACAGGGTACATCTGGGGGACTTGGAGCACCTGGTGCGTGGAGCAGACGCATCAGATGCCTGCTTGCACGGGGGCTATCAGGATGGCTTCAGGAAACAGTTCCCGGGATCACAGCAGTTGGCAGTGCCAGGGCTCTGCACTGCACAGTGCCATCTTCAGCGAGTGCCTCTTTGTCATCCAGCCTATGGCTTCAGGACCCAGGTGGTCCTACATCCCAGCAGGGCATGGCACTTTGTGGGGGCACATGGTAGTGCTCAGGGATTAATACTGGCTCTGCACTCCAAGAATTACTCATAGCATGCTCAGAGGGACCATGTGTGATGCTCGTGATCAAACCCAGCAAGCGACCTCCATGCTGTACTGTTGCTCCAGCCCAGGACCTTTTCTTTAATTGAATAACCGAGAGTAGACCATTACAAAGCTCTTCATTATTCCATTTCAGTCCTAGTGTTCCAATACCCGTCTCTCCACCAGTGCTCATTTCTCATCACCAATGTGCCCATTTCCCTCCCCCCACCTCCCCCCAATCTGCCTCTATGGCAAGCACTTTTCCTCTCCCTCCCCTCCCCACCCTCTCTCTCTCCCCTTTGACAGATTGTGGTTTGTAATACCGACACTGTAGGGTTATCATGCATCTCCCTTTTTCCTACTTTCAACACTCAGTTCTAGTCCAGTGTGATCATTTCCAACTATTATTGTCAAACTGGTCCCTTCTCAGTCTTACTTAGCCTATTTGCAGAATTTTTTTAAAGAAAACTTGGACCTTTCTGGTTAGGGAAAGTCTCCTCATCTTAATGGCCAGGACTGTACCCCAAGGCTGCTGCAAGGAAAGTGGGGTATATCAGCGGAGTTCATTGGTGCCTTGAAACTCCCACAGGGCGAAGCTGCGAGCCAATAGGTTGGCATCTAGCGGCACAAAGTGGGTACTCCAGGTGTAAGATGCTGAGGGCAGGGGTGCCCGCGGGCATTCTGGAAAGATTAGATGCTGGAATCTCTCAGTCTCTCACTGGATTACCGCAGCAGGCTGAAGCCACTAACTGGGGTGACCAGTTCCTAATAAGCCTTCCAGCAGTTTCGTGACCCATTCCATGACTGTCACAGAAGTCACATGTCTCGTGACTTATAGTCAGAGTAGGGCATTGTCCTGCAGCTCCAGTGAGACCTGCTGCCTCCCTTTCAGGGTGGTCTGTCGACCCGGGCACACAGAGCTCATTTCCTTGGGGAACGGACTATCTCCCCTTCTGTGGACAGCGTCTCTCTGCCTACCTCCTGGCGGTCTCTGGCAGTCACACAGGACTCAGCACAAGCACTAGGGGAGAGATCAGAGAAGCACCCTGGAACCCCCAAGGTGGAGACAGTTGACCTTGGACTGAGAAGGGAAAGGTCTCCTCTTCCCTGCCAGCACGCTGGATCCAGTCAGTAATCAGGGACCGGCAGGGAGGCAGCCTCCTGGCTTGTTGATAACAATCCATTTTAATTATACAGAGCAGGTCCTTTCCTCACTGATTAACTCCCCACAGTTGGGTAGACCTGGTGGGGCCTAGTTCTCCAGAAGCCCCACAGCGCCCCCTCCTGGAGAGCCACAGGGGCACCAAGGGCAGATGGTGCAAGTCTGTCACTGTGTGGTCCACCGTCTGGGGCCTCACACAGCCTGTTTGAGAACGTGCTTCCCAACTGCCCAGCAAGCTTGCCACACAGTCCCTTCCTCTGTCGTCTTGTGTTGGCCAAGCCACCCTCCACGCCTTCCTTCCTCTTGCAATGAATCTCGAGACACTGGCTCCAACTGTCTGCCTGTGTCTGGGCGGCTCCTGATTCCCAGAGCCTGTGTACAGATCAGGGTCTCTCCTCACGGACCCCCTCTCCCAGCACAGTTCCCTCTGCTTCCCGCTTCTCTGCGGCAGGTGGTCCTGGGCGTTACTCCTGGGACTCTCAGCAGAGGCCGGGCTCTCACCGGGAGCTGGTGGGGAAGCTCCCTTTTCTCTGCAGAACCTTTAACATACCTTGGCAGCTCCACCACGTCCGTCTGTTTCCCAGATTGCCCGAGACTCCTAGAGCATCACAGGGAGGGACCCCATTTCTATTTCCCCCAATGTTTCATAAAAGGAAAACGATGAGCAAGTGCATGAAGGAGTGAATGGACAGTAAGAGGCGGGGCCATCAGACGCTCAGGGGCGTCCCTGCACATGGACTCCAGCCTAGACCTTTCTCTGGTCGCCGGTTGTGTAGGTTGTGGGGCTAATCCGAGGCAGCTCTTCCTGAATGACACGAGCCTACCCAGGGTGCTCCTGGTCACCCGCTGACCTTCTGAGGCCACAGAGCGACCGCAGTGCGTACAGAGCCGGGGTGCCCAAGTGTTACACGCATCTTCATCCAGTCACATCTCTCGGAGGTGACAGCTGTGTGGACATTCACGGTTTGCCTCCACCCTGCTCTTAGGAAGTTATAGTGACTTGGTTCATCTGCCGACCCTTCTCCCCTCACCCAGCGAATCACCCAACTGCACTGACGGCCTTTGTTTCGCACTTACCCCAGGGCACAGGCACGTCTCAGTGTGGCTCTGGCGACCCCAGAGCTTCTTTTCTTCCTGTCCCCCAGTCCCATCACCTGCATCCCAACCAACAACCAGCAAAAAAAAATAAAATAATAATAATAATAATAATAATAATAATAATAATAATAATAATAATAATAACAATAATCGCCAGGCAGAAGGCTGAGACCTGGGATGGGCCCCCGCCCGTAGTCAAATCCAAAAAGGAAGTGGTGGTCAGCAGGAAGGGCCAGGCACAGAGGGCCCCACAGGGTGGAGGTTGTCTCAGCAAAAAAGCCACAGATAGTCTTGGTTCCATGACAGAAATGGAGGGAGAGATAAAAAAAAAACAAACACACACATACACACTTCTGGATTTTTGTCAATTTTTGTTTCATTGAGTTTTGAACACTAAGAATTATTTTCAAACAGCACACGGGTGGGTCTCCAGGGGGCAGGGCCAGACCAGGCTGGTGTCTGGACAGACACTGGACCCCCCCACACAGCTGCCAGGAAAAAGGCTCCTTGCCCGGGTGTCGGGCCAAAGCTGCAGGCAAGCATGGCGGCTCAGCAGCCCCGGCCCCACCCTGCGGCCGGGCACACATGCGGCTGTCACCCAGGGGGTGCGGGCAGGGCAGGACAGCCAGGAAATCAACTAGGGGACACAGCAGCTTGAGGAACACTGGCGACACCACGGGTGGCAGAGCCAGGCTCTTTGGAAAAACCACTTAATCTGTAGGAGAAGGCCTCTCCATCTGTCTCTCCGTTTCCCTTTGCTCTTCAGAAGTTTAAAAAAAAAAACAAAAGAAAAAAAACACACATTTTTTTTGGGAGAAGCTGTTCTTCACATGCCCGGAGAGCTGCCCTCACTGCACCCGCTACGGTGGAGTTCTCGGGAAGGCGCCCGGCATTTCTCAGCTCGCTTGTGCTGGTTCCAGTGCTCTCCTCACGCCCATGAGCCAGCCTTCATCCTGGGGGAGAGCAGAGCGCCAGCCTGTCAACCCCTTCTTCCAGGCAGCCTTCCCTGCTGCTCACTGCGAGCCTCAGCCATGTGCCCGAGCATCCGTCCTCCAGGG
>JAJIBD010001521.1:0-37941 GCA_021461705.1 Cryptotis parvus | reverse complement strand
TTATCAGTCCTTAGCCTGCCCAGCGGTCCCAGGTGACAGAAGTCGCTTGGGGGAAAGCAACCATCTGCCTCCCCTTCCCACCCACATCAGTTGTCTCAACCAAAATCCATATAAAAATAAAGTACAAAGTTAAGTCTCATAAATGTGATGTAATAAGAACAAAATTATCTTGTGCAGTTTAAATAATGCTAATAATTTTTGATCCAAATGAGATGAGGGTTTTTTACTTATAATTTCAAGACACACATTTAAATTGTGTTTAGTGAATGTATAATGAAGATGGAGTGATTCAACGGAAAATCTAGACAACAATTAGTAATCGTTAAGTTAAAGGGAACATCATATCTGTCATTAAATACATACACATATTGACACTGTAAAACAAAATAAAAATATAGGTTTCTGTCAGGAAGCCTCTGGGTCCCCCAACAGAGGACAGAAGAAGTTCTCTTCTACCTCTGAGGCCGATGGGGAAAGCGGATGAAAATTCACCAGTCCAGCTCAGTTCTGAAAAGGCTCTTAATAGAACAAAAGCTCTACCACCACAATCCAATATAATGGAAAGAACTCTAGCTCTGGTTGGAACTAAGACCATACATGAGAGCCCCCAAGTCTCCTACCAAAGGGAGAGGATCTCACCAGAGAGAGGAGTCCTACCCAAAGAAGGAGCAGGAAAAAAGGGTGCAGGGGCCTCATGTCAGTCCCCTTATGTACAGCAAAGTAATCCTATCTCTGACAGAGAGGGTCCTGTCAACAAAGAACCCTAAACAGGTTGTAGAAGGGTGGTGCCACACACTAAAAAGGAGTATGCCAAGGACTAATCCCTTCTTCTTGAGATTATCTCTTATGTAAAACACTGGAGGGGGTGCTGATATAAAGTAATGCATCTTAATTTCATGGGCTTCATGTAATCTAGATGGTACCACAAAGGTCCTTCTTGTTTATTATCTGCACCAGGGTGATTGAGTATCTTGTTCTCCAGATACTGAAAGGGTCACACTCGCCTGTTTAAGAGCAAACTAGTATGATCCTTCCTATAATCATAAAGATAGTCTCAATGCAGTCAAAGTGGCAGTCTCCTGGTAAATTCTAACTGTCCCACACTTGGTGCAGTGGGTATAAAGAGGAGCTGTGCCCATCTAGATAATATAGAGTCTTAGTATAATAAGTCAGAAGTTATTCAGAGTTAAGGTGACTTCATGTAACTGCCACACCCTCTATCAGTGTTTACATAGAAGAGAGATCTCATTAAAATGAACCTTGGCTTAAGAACATGAGCTGTGAGGGGGTAAAACAACAAAGCTCCCAAACTAGCTAAGCCTGTCATCCAACAGTTTTCCTAAGGAAAGTTAATTTTTATAGTGCTAAAAGTTAGTTCTACCAAATAAAAACTTTGTGCTTGTAAGTAATACTGAGCATGTTGAGCTATTTACTAAAAAAATCCTATTCTAGTCAGCAACCATGAAGCACTTTACTTCTAACTTCTCAAACACGTAGATGAACTCATCTGAAACATAAGAGCATTGTATAAGATAAACTCTGGAACATACCTCACTGGACCTGTGTGTATGTTTTGCATGTGGGAGTTCAGACTGAATCCTGGCATAAATTCAAATCTTATCAGCATAAACCTCCAAAAGCATAGATGGGAATATTTCAGTAGTTCTGACTATGGTATGTTTAGCCACAAAACCAAATAAATTAAACACACTGAAAATCTGAGCAGAGTAAGTCTTAAGATTGACTAGTCTTTTATAGGCAAATTTTATAACTTCATTTTTCCTAACAGCTGCATAGTATTCCACTGTGTAGATGTACCAAAGCTTCTTTTATCCAGTCATCGATTTTCGGGCACTCTGGTTGCTTCCAGATTCTGGCTATTGTGAATAATGCTGCTATGAACATAAAAGTAGGGATGGTGTTTCCACTTGGGTATTTTTGGTTTCCCAGAGTAGATTCCCAGGAGTGGTATGGCTGGGTCAAATAGATGGACATGGAGAAGATTATGTTGAGCAAAATTAGCCAGAAGGAGAAAGACAGATACAGAATGACTGCATTTATCTGCATAACATAAATATATATGTACATATTATGATACCAATATCCAAGGTCAAGTGAAACATATATCAGGAGGTCTTGTCAAAGGTGGAAATTATCACAAACGTGTGGAGTCAGAGGCTAGGTAAGACAGAAAATGGAACAGTGTGCAAACAATTGTAGAGGGTACTAATGCCAACCTAGAACTGAGCATTAAATAGAGGCAAAAAGATACACATGACAACCCTTTAATGTATGTTCTGTAATCCATAGTCTGGAGGGAAGGAAAAGAGAAAGAGAGAAAGGGAAAGAAATAAACAACCTGCCATGGAGGAGGGGGCTGGGGGAGGGGGAGGAACCGGGCACATTGGTGGTGGGAGATGGGCACTGGTGGCGGGATGGGTGCTGGAACACTGTATGACCAAAACCCAAATATGAACTTTTTAATTGTATATATTTGTAATTGTAAAAAAAAATTAAAAAAAAAACTAAAGATCAGATTATGTCAAAAAAAAAGATTGACTAGTCTTAAAGAATGGATTTTGCTTTTTTTTTTTTTTTTTTTTTTTTTGTCTACACCCGGCAATGCTCAGGAGTTACTCCTGACTCTGCACTCAGGAATTACTCTTGGTGGTGCTGGGGGACCATATGAGATGCCGGGGGATCGAACCGGCCGGCACATGCTGGCTGAATGCAAGGGCAAAAACCCTACCCTCTGGACTATCACTCCAGCCCCCGGATTTTGCTATTAACCCAAGAGAATAGGTTTTACAAGTGAAATTGATGTAGTCAGGCAAACGGGGTTCTGCATGGTAATGGAACTTTAACCCTAAGACTGTCCAGAGTCACTTTTTTGGAACCATAAACCAAGACTTGATAAGACCTACACCCTCAGTAGACCTTGAGGAACTGGATCAACCTGTTTCTGCCCAACCCTTAATCTGGTTACATTCCAAGACAGAAGATCCAGCAGGAACAGAGATCACGAAAAGGAGATTTTCAAAGACCCCTCCTAAAATCTACTCCCCTTGTCAACGGCCATAGCAACGGACTTTAACCTAGGTTGGAAGCCCCTCTGGGAGTAGTTTGGGAAGAAATTTATAAAAGCCATCCTGACCAAAGGACATCGCACATATGTTGCTTCCTGAGCATATGTGCTGCTTGAGCTCACGTGACCAAGCACATGTGGTGCCCTAGCATATGTGTTGTGCTAATCTCGCCTCTTGAGATGTATACTCTCTCTCTCTCTTACTTTCCCTCCTCCTTCCCCTTCCTAAAATATCCATAATAAGATCTGGTTTGCCACTCATTGTTTGTCTATTCCTGAAAATTCTTTATCTGTGAGGGAAAACAAGAACCCTAAGGAAACCCTGGGTAAGGCCTAGGACTGACTTTCCTTTCCTCCAAAGAGCAATTCCTCTCTCTAGCCTGAGTCCGTGGTTCCCTGAGAATTCTCGGGTGGTGGGGATCAACTCTTGTGCCTAAATATCAAGCAGACATCAGGTGTGACTTGACCCCCACCTTGTGGGGCTGGTGGAGCTCAGGCACACACTGTGCAGGGGCTCATCGCAAACTTTTTAAGCCCTTAGCTTGCCCAGTGGCTCTTGGGCAGCAGAGATGGTTGGAGAGAAAGGGATCATCTATCCTTCTGGCCTCACATAAGCCACACATGGGCCCAATTTGCATCAAAATTTTGGTACATAACAGAATGAATATTTCAAGGCAACACAAAGTGATCTAATTGCTCTATTCTTTTCTGTAAATCTGCTTTGACTTATTATCAAAGTAGAAATGTGGATCTGCCTGTGATTACGTTTGTAAAAGTGTATATAATGTGTATGCTATAGTGCATCAGAACCTTCTGAGTCTCTTTAGCTCTAGCTGAGCTTATTAAACTTTCTATGGTTTTATCCTTTCTTTGACTTCAGACTTGTGTTGAGCGATAGTCTAACAAAACAACAACTGAGGCTCATGATCAAAATATGAAAAAAAAATATGAGGAACGGTACTAGAAAAGAAGATAATTCATACTTACTCAAATATTGGAAAGATAACTTAACCTTAAAAAAAGATTTTTGGGCTATGTAAAGAGAGTTCTATGAAGTAAAGAAAAATTTTACCAATAATATACAAAATCCAGGGGAGATATTTTCAACATAACACAAAAGCTGACCTGTGTTCAATTCCTGGCATCCCTTATGGTTCCCTGAAATACTTCATTAGAACTAAATTGAGAGTAGCCCTTGAGCACTACTCAAAACTCTTAAAATAATTTAATAAAATAGTAAAGGCAGAAATTTTAATTTTATTATTTTTAGAGAGACCATTTGCAAGAAAAATTGGACTAATAATCATTTTTAAAAAATATTCTTCAAAATTCCAAGAAACATCACTTATAACTTATCTTCCTGTTTTTCATCGATTTGCTTGAGTGGGCAATGGAAACATGTCCATTTGTCCCTGCTGCATGCAAGTGCAGCACAATGGCATCTGCTCGTTCCAGACCACGAAGAGCAGCAAACCGTTTGTACAAGTTCTTCACGAAGAAGCCTGACCATCTCATAGATGGGCAGCCATGTGTGGTTTTGACTTCCCATGGAATCCAGTCGGTAACAGCTCTAGTCCAGCAGTCCAGCAGTCATTCCTAAATCACATTACATATCTGGCCCATAGGATTTTCATCATCTTGGCAAATGAGACTATGTCCCTGATTCTTGAACTTTTATGGAGGTCGGAACTCTGGATTCCTTCTCTCACTTTAGTGAGGTGTGAAACTCCAGGAATGACTCTTTTGTTACCTCTTTTGGCTACCCAAACAGCCTTCTCACCCTGTTTTTGTAGGGCTCAAGTCTCTGAGGCACATGCTAGTGCAGGAAGAATGGTGGAATCGAAAAGTTATGTCTGGAGCCAGAGGGTCTTCATCTTCTTTACAACTTCCTCAATGCTCTTGAAGGTGTTCCATGCTGCTCTCTTCCTTCTGAGTAGTTCAGGTGCTAGGTTGTTCGTCATGTTGAGTTCTTGACCTAGGTACACATTACTGCTGCATTCGGAGATGTTCATTCCATTGAGAGCAAATGGGCGCCGCTCTGTCTAATGTTCATTGATTTAAAAATGGCTTTTGATTCTGTTGAGACTGATGCTGTCATTGAAACTCATGCTAAACAGGGCATTCAAACTCAGTACATCAAGATCCTCCATGAGCTGTATTATGGATTCACTACCAGGATCTCACCATTCATTTTACCCAAGAAGTGTAGAAAGATTAATAACATAAAAATTCATAATTTGATAAGAAGAAAATTTTCGTTATTTGGTAATAAAAAGCAATGATATTGGTAAGATACTGTAACTGTTAGAACTAGTGTTGCATTTGTAGATCTCAGATTGTAAATGAGTGTAAGGAGAAAGTTGGAAATTTCAGTACATTAGTATCACTGTATCACTGTCTTCCCGTTCATCATCGATTTGCTCGAGCGGGCACCAGTAACATCTACATATGACCTGTCTCATGCAGGTAGAGCCCAAGGGCACCTGCTTGCTCCAGGAACATAAAGAGCCTCAAAACATTCCATCAGGCCATGTTAATGAGGTGTATAATTGTTACTGGGTCTGGCATATTAAATAGGACACGGGTAGCTTGCCAGGCTCTGCCGTGTGGGTAGCATACTCTTGTAGTCATCTCAAAATCCAGCATTTATTGATGAACCTCGCTACCGCTTGCAGCCGCGGGCTGGGCTGTGATAGGCTGGTCTGCTGGGTGGAGTTCTGACTAGGGGGAAGTCCAGATGTGGAAAATGGAGGTCCTCATGGAGTGGGGGTCGTCTGGCTTGTGAGGCTCTGCTGGGGTGGAGGACCAGGGCTAGAACCTGCCATCCCCTCCCGGGCACCTCATGAGCGACTGGGCACAGTGAGAGCCAGTAGCAGCTCTACCCCATGTCTGTCTCTAGTACATTAGTATATAGCTTCTAATAGCATAATCTGACATAAAAAACTGTTTTAAAATACTATAAAATTATATTGTAAATAATGCATAATTTAATTGAATGCATAATTTAATTATTATAAATAATTTTATTGTCAAATGTTATGTTGAGAACATGTCCCATGCTTTAGATACATGCTATCACTAAAAACTAGTACCTTTCTAGAGAACACTGTTAGTAAACTAAAAGTCTAAAGTGGTGTCTTCATTAAAATATTCCTAAACACTGTCAGTCTTCAAATGTAAGCATCTTCTCCCTTTGTCAAAATTATTTTCATATTATCCTCAATTCAAATTTTTTTTAAACCCATCTCAAAGAAAATATGCATTTTCATTACCGGTACACTTAACAAATGTTTCTTTATTCAGATACTTAAATGTTAGTTCAAATTCATTTTGAAATCACCATGTGGAATAGAAATATTTTAAGTATTTATGGTCTTATTTATATCAGTTTAAAAGTTGATTAAATAGTTCTCAAAAGATTCAATAAAAATGCTATTTAGAATTTTAAGCCGTAATGTCAAGGGTCATTAGAATATCCCACAGTGATAGAACATGAGTAAATTAAAAAACACCATAGATTATCTTGCAATATTTTATTGATGTTCAGAATATTTATATTATTTGAACTGAGAAGAAATGAGCCATTGGGAGACTCCAGTGAAATTTTACTACCAATATCATTTTTCATTTCTGAGGATTCAATATATTGTTTTATTATTCACTGGAATTTAAAAATATCACTTTTAAAAATATCCCTATTGTATCAAGCACAACATAAAATGAATAAACATATATATTTACATATAATGTATAAGACAAAGCTAAATGCAGATATGTTTTTTTCCTCATACTGAAATGCATACACAAATATACATATATAAGCTCACATATGTTCAAGAGCTTTCCACTGTTCGTTTTAAAGTTCAGTCTATAGTAATAAAGAAAGAGAAATTAATTATTAAATGAATATTATTCCCTCTTCTTTCTCTTTGCTGCTATTCTGATGACTGAAAGTGGCACATGCTAAGTTATGGCGCTCAATGGTGACTGTGCATATGCTTATGGGAGTTGCATTCCTTTTGTTGCAGGATTAGTAAATTTAGTGCTCACATACTTTCACTATGCTCCTTTTTAGGGATTGAGCTATACAACTGTGATACCTGTAGGCACATTACTGTATATTACAAGTGTGCACTGTGTCGTAGCACTGAGGATTCCAGACAGGAGAACTACTAGGACCACATTCAGTGCATAAAAGCATCATCAGAATGAAACTGAAGGCTTCATAATTTCAAAGTAGACTTTTAGCAAATGAGCCATCATCCTGAGCATTCATTAACGTTCATTTTTGGTTGGGACCACACTCAGTGGTGTACAGGGTTTACAGGAATAGGCATCAGAGATCACTCCTCACAATGCTCTAGGATCATATGATATCAAGGATCAACTTGGTTTGACTGTGATAAATGTAAGCACTTTACCTGATTCTTTCTCTCTCTCTCTCTCTCTCTCTCTCTCTCTCTCTTTCTCTCTTTTTCTGAGGTGGATATTATGCCTTTAAGTGAGGAAGAAACAATTTTTCCTTTTGAAGATAATGTGATTGAAAAAGTTTCAAAAACCCTAGAATAGGGGCAAGAAGAATATTACAATGGGTAGGAAACTTGCTTTGCACACAAATGACAGTGTTTGAGCACCCAAATCATGCCTAGAACGATCCTTGGGTTCAGGTTCCTGAGCACTGATAGGCGTTGCCTACAAACAAACAACAAACAAAAAGCAAAACAAAAACTTTGAGTTCTCATATAAATTTTGAATTTTGGTAATTAAAATTTATCATTGATTCATATATTTTACTTTTTTTACTATAGTTTAGGTAATATGGTGACCATAGGTTAGTGCTTTTTTTTAACTGCAAAAAGTCTTTGAACCGGGGGCGGAGCGATAGCCCAGCGGGTAGGGCATTTGCCTTGCACGCGGCCGGCCCATGCCGGCCTGGGTTCGATCCCCGGCATCCCATATGGTCCCCTGAGGACCGCCAGGAGTAATTCCTGAGTGCAGAGCCAGGAGTAACCCCTGAACATTGCCGGGTGTGACCCAAAAAGCAAAAAAAAAAAAAAAAAAGTCTTTGAACCTTAACGACCACAGAAGTGCCCAAGTCCCCACTATTTTCATTTATAGCTTGCCTCTTTTTTTTCCTTCCACAACTCTTGCCACTGAATACCGGTAGTCTAAGTTATGTAGATAATAATTGATGGTTTGACCACATTCAGTGTTATACCATCTGATATTCATCTTCCTCCCCCTGATTTATCTTAACATGGTACCCTCCAGTTTCATTGAAGTTACTGCAATTTGCAATATTTCCTATTTATTTATAGTTATACAATGTTATTATATACACACATATACATATGAATGTATCTTTATATCACAACTTAATTACCCATTCTACTTTTATTTGGAGTTACTTATGAATCCTGGCTATTGATTGTCCCTAGCATCGCAATAAGTGAGTGTGTGTTGGTGCTCATCTGATCTATGGCAAAGGAACAGAAACAGACTCCTTTATAGTTCAAGGCTCGATTACCTTATTCAAGTCAAGTCTGATTTTGCACCCTCACAGGGGCCGGAGCGATAGCAGAGCAGTTAGGGCATTTGCCTTGCCCGTGGCCACCAAGGTTCAATCCCCAACATCCCTTATGGTCCCCCAAGCACTGCCAGGAGCAATTTCTGAGTGCCTAGCCAGGAGTAACCCCTGGGCATTGCCAGTTGTAACCCAAAATGGAAAAACAAACAAACAAACAAACAAAAACCCTCATAAAAGGTTGGGGATGGCAGATACAACAATAAATAATGGAGTTTGACCCTAAAACAATGAGAAAGTGTAAAAAGGCCTCTGCTTCCTGGGGCAATGTACAAGAGGATACACACTAGAGATAGAGCCATGCCCTGAGGGTATAGACCTGTGCAGATCAGAGTCAGAATTTCAGGTAAGGGCATATTTTTCTCCCTTCCTTTGCTAGTACAACATTTGCTTCTTAATAATATTCTAGTCATAATATGCATATATATGTAGATATATGTGCATATAAATGCAAATAAATGCAGTCATTCTTTATCTATCTCTCTCCTTCTGGCTAATTTCACTCACCATGATCCTATTTATGTCCATTCATTTATAGGCAAATTTCATAACTTTATTTTTCCAAACAACTGCATAGCATTCCATTGCGTAGATGTACCAGTGTCTTTATCCAGTCATCAATTCTTGGACACTCTGGTTATTTCCAGATTCTGGCTATTGTGAATAATGCTGCTAAGAACATAAAAGTGGGGATGGTGTTTCCACTGGGTGTTTTTGGCTTCCTAGGGTATATTCCCAGGAGTGGTATGGCTGGGTCAAATGGGAGTTCAATTTCTAGTCTTTGGAGTAATGTCCATATAGTTTTCCAAAAAAGGCTATACCAGTCGACATTCCCACCTATAATGGATGAGAATAGAATTTTTTGCACGAAAAAAAAAAATTGGTGCAACATTCTACTTCACACGCAATGGGGAGAAAAAGCTGCAAAGTTTAAGAAGAGAACTCCCAGAACGACCACCAAACTGGGAACTCCTTGGCACCATTGCAGCAAAATGGGAAGATACCATCATTGACAACATCGAAAAAGAATACAACTGACTAGTTTAGCACCTCCATGATAGTGCGAAGAATGCCTAGAGAGAGAAAGACACAAAAGGATGTCTGTCTTCAGAAACTCTTGAGCTCATTTGCCAACTTGGCAAGGCACAAGCCTCAGGCGACCAAATGCTAATCCAAGCTTGCAAAATGGTGCAGAAAAGCGATTAAAGAAGACCTCAAAGACAGAAGAGCAGAAATACTGGAACATGCAGCAGAAGCCGGGGAAAGCATTCACAACACCTGCCAACTTTAAGACTAAGATGACTGCCCTTCAAAGCCCCCATGGATCTATCACATCTTCCAGAAAGGCAATGGAAAGATTATCAATGACTTCTATTCAGATCTCTTTGATAGCCACGTCCACCTCCCCCACATACCAAATTCCACAGGATGGATATGTCATTTCCAACGTTCCCTTCTGAAATCTGACGTGCCATTTCGTCGGTAAAGAAGGGAACAGCACCAGACCCAGACAAAGTCAGACCCCAACACCTGAAGAATCTGCCATCATACTCATCAATACACTAGCTCAGCTCTTCACACACTACCTGTCTTAATGCAAGGTGCCCTCCCAATGGAAAACCAGCAGGACAGTTCTACTGTTCAAGAAGGGAAACATTCACGAGATCAGCAACTATCACCCCATCTGCCCGTTGTCCATCATCTACAAGCTGTTTACATGAGTCATCCTGAACAGGATTGGCAGAACACTAGATGAAGGGACAATCATGCGAGCAAGCTGGCTTCCGGAAAGGATTCAGCACAATTGACCATATACACATGGTAACCAAGCTCATTGAGGTTTGTAGGGAGTATAAAATGCCGCTCTGTCTCATGTTCATTGATTTAAAGAAAGCCTTTGATTCTGTGCAGACTGAAGCGGTTATCGAAGCCCCTAGCCAAACAGGGTGTTCAAACCCAATACATCAAGATCCTTCATGAGCTGTATTACAGATTGACCACCAGGATCTCACCATTCTACAATGAAATGATCATTGATGTCAAAAGAGGGGTTTGACAGGGTGATACCATTTCACCAAAACTGTTCAGCACCACCCCTTGAGAACATCATGTGACAATTAGAATGGGAAGGAATGGGAGTGAAGATAGAAGGTCGGCAACTACACCACCTCTGCTTCACTCATGACATCATTCTAATAACACCAAACGTTAGCCAAGCGGCACAAATGTTGGCTGACTTCGACCAAAAATGTGGAAAGATAGGTCTACAGCTGAATAAAGAAAAACTTTTGTTTATGAAAAATGAACTAGTTCCATAGGCCCCATTCATTCTCAATGGAACAGACATCTCTGAATGCAGCAGTTATATGTACCTATGTCGAGAAGTCAACATGATGAATGACCTAAAACCTGAGCTGCACAGGAAGAAGAGAGCGGCATGGAATGCCTTCAAAGGCATCGAATAAATAGCTAAAAAAAAAAACAAACCTCTGGCTCGGGCACATCTCTTTGACTCCACCATTCTCGCTGCATTAACATATGCCTCAGAGACCTGGGCCCTACAAAAGCAGGATGAGAATGCTATTTGGGTCTCCTAGAAGGAATCGAAAGAGCTATGCTTGGAATATCACGCCTCACTCAAGTGAAAGAAGGAATCTGGAGTTCTGACCTCCATCACTACTCCAGAATCAGGGACGCTATCTTGTTTGCCAAGGCATCAAAAATCTGATGGACTGGACATTTAAGGCCATTTGGAGATGACCGCTGGACTAGAGTCATTACTGACTGGATCCCACAGGGTGACAAATGATCACATGGCTGCCCACCTACAAGATGGTCAGACTTCCTTGTCAAGACCCATGAAGGAGACGGTTTGAGGCTCTTCGTATTCCTGAATCAACCAGATGCCATTGGGCTACATTGGCACGTGATAGGGTCCAATGGAAATGTTTCTGGCAGCCACTCAAGTAAATCGATGGATAACGGGATTCAAGTGATCAAGTGGTCAAATGGATGAGAGTTCCCTTTTTCCCCGCATCCACAACAGCACATGATGTTCTTGCTCTTTGGATATGTGCCAGTCTCTGAGGTGTGAGATGATGTCTCATTGTTATTTTGATTTGCATCTCTCTGATGACTAATGATAATGAGCATTCTTTATGTCTTTTGGCCATTGGATCTTCCTTGTAGTAGTTTTGTTCATTTCTTCTCCCCATTTTTTGATGGGGTTGGCTGTTTCCAAGGTAAAGGCGGAACATGGAATAGGAGATCTTGACAAACGTGGAAATTACCATAAATATGTGGGAGCAAGGTTAGGTAAGACAGAGAAGGGAAAGTGTGGCAATAATTCTCGAAAGTACTATTACCACATAGAACTTAGTATTAAATACAGGCAAAAAGATACACATGATAACCTCTAAGTATATGTATTACAATTCACAATATGTAAGAGAAGTAAGAGAGAGAGAGAAAGAGAGAAAAGAGATAAAGAACCTGCCATAGAGGCAGGCTACGGAGGGGGGGAAGGGAATCGGGAACATGGTGGTGGGAAATGGGCACTGGTGGAGGGATGGGTGCTGGATCACTCTATGGCGGAACCCAAACAGGAACATTTTTTGTAATTGTTTATCTCATGGTGGTATAATAAAATATATTTATAATCATAAAAAATAAAAGGGTTAGCAAGCACAGTGTAATCCAAATCAGGGCTAGCAAGTAATCCAACACATCATCTTTAAATTCAATTATTTAAAATAAATACCTCATTTTGGAGTTAAAGATTATGACATCCAGACTAGTTCATCATGATGTATAGTTTCCAATTAAAGAGAAAGATTTGATTTTATCTATTTGCTCTATTATTTACAGATATATGTGATTTAAAAGAGTTTAAAGAAATATAAATGCTTTTCACTCAGATTAAGTGCAATCAATGACTTCTACAAACATAAAAACATAAGGTGAGATATTTTAGGAATATAAGGAAAGAAAATTATTAACAACTTTGCTTTTCCAACAAACATTTTTCTTTTCTCTACCCTATCAATATATTATGCCACTAGATATTTGAACATAAGTTCTGATATTTATTATTTAGTTAAATTATGTTAAATTATATTTTACAAGCCAATGTAAGCAGCAATATGTAGTTTAACCAATGGGAAAAGTAGATATTAAAATACATTTGTGCCTCTTAGATCCCAGTTCTCTAATGAAAGAACATTCCTTTCTCCTTATTAAATACTGTTAAGTTGCAAATCTTATTTACTACTCCTACAGAATTTTGTAACATATGTTGTTCTTAGCAGCACTTTTATTTATAGATATAGTTCGAGAAGAAACTTTGCATTGTAAACACAAAATGATCAATAATTAATTTATGCAGTAAAACTGATGCAAGAGTAGGATAAAACAACATATAAGAAAAAATGCTATTTTGAGATGATGAAATATTGAGGATTTTTTCAAATTGAGAATATTTCTCATAGGATATTATATTTCTGGAAATACTATTAGTATTTCTAAATATTGGGAGTTGGAAAATTGTTTTAAAATATGTGAATATATTTTACTTAACTGCTTTTGATGGGAAAAATACATTTTAGAAAGTTTCTCATCATCTCAGTGAAATTTTAAATTAGATATATATTTATGTTTTTAACTTGTAGTTTCCACAGTATTATTTTTAGAATTTTTCAGCTTTATTTTTTTAAAGATGAGCTGAAACACATAATTGATAGAAATATGTCCCTCACATTATATACAGCTATATCATCTCTAATGAGTTACTTATAGTCTACTAATCGGTTTCATTTTGTTTTTATTTATTTATTTATTTTGTGTTTTTGGGTCACACCCAGCAATGCTCAGGGGTTTCTCCTGTCTCTGCACTCAGGAATTACTCCTGGCAGTGCTGGGGGGACCATATTGGATGCCGGGGATCAAACCCGGGCCGGTACTGGCTGACCGCATGCAAGGCAAAGCGCCCTACGCCGCTGGACCTATCACTCCAGTCCCTAACCTGTTTCATTTCAAAAGGTGAAACTTACTTTGAACTCCCAAAATAAACAGAAGTTTGTACATTGAAAATCACAAATTTATAGTATTTTATTTGTGCATAGTTGATTTATTAAGAGAGACTCGCAGACATGGGGCAGAGCTGCTACTGGCTCTCCCTGTGACCAGCTGCTCACGAGGCACCCGGGAGGGATGGTGGGTTCTAGCCCAGGTCCACCACCCCGGCAGAGCCTCGCAACGAGCCAGACGACCCCCCCCACTCCATGAGGGCCTCCATTTTCCACATCCGGACTTCTCTCTCTCGTCAGACCTCCACCCAGCAGACCAGCCTATCAGCTCCCGGCTCATCGAAGTTCCACCCCTGCAGCAGTCTTTCTTAAATCCGGCTCAGGTATGCTGGTCCAGAGACTCGCAGACATGGGGCAGAGCTGCTACTGGCTCTCCCTGTGACCAGCTTCTCCACGAGGCGCCCGGGAGGGATGGTGGGTTCTAGCCCTGGCCCACCACCCCAGCAGAGCCTCGCAATGAGCCAGTCGACCCCCCACTCCATGAGGGCCTCCATTTTCCACATCCAGACTTCTCTCTCATCAGACCTCCACCCAGCAGACCAGCCTATTGGTGCCCGGCTCGTGCGGCTGCTTTGCGGCCTCGCGGTTCATCAATAAATGCTGGACTTAGAGATGCCTACAAGAGTATGCTACCTGCACGGCAGAGCCTGGCAAGCTACCCGTGTTGTATTTGATATATATGCCAAATACCAGTAACAATTATAGACCTCATTCAAGAATGGATTGAGGCTCTTTATGTTCCTGGATCAAGCAGATGCCTTTGGCTCTACTAGCATGAGACAGGACATATGGAGATGTTACTGGGGCCCGCTCGAGCAAATTGATGATGAACGGGAGGACAGTGATTTATTAAGAAACCAAATAAAATAAAAAAAATAACAATTGACCCAAAGTGTAATTTGTAAAAAAAAAATAGTTAGCTGTGGGCTTCTTATATTAGAAGTAAACTTATCTTCTAAATAGTGATTTAAAAAAAAGTGTATTTCTATTTTGGAACATGTTTTCAATTCACTCTTTGACCTGTGGAAGCAAAAGTATATATTAATCACAGTTTCATATTATCTAAACAGAATAAAAAATTCCAATGCAAAGGGCTGGAGACATGGTAGATGGGTTAAGTTTCTTGCCTTACAAACAGTCTACTCAGGCTCCAGGCCCAGCACCACATAGGCAAAATCCCGGGCAACATCATGAATGACCCCTGAGAGAATAACCAAAAGAAAAACTTTGTGCACTGCTGGATACAGTTAAAAAATAAACATCAATGGATAAAAGTCAAAAATATGATTAATGTTACATGAATTGTCTTTAGCATAGATGTAAAACAGCATGCAATAAAAATTGTAACTAAAATTATAGAATTTCTATACTCTACATTAAATTTAATACATTATAGCTATTTGTGGTGCAAGCTTTGTTTTCTCATAGCTTAGAGAAGTTATTGCCTCAGAAATGGTTAACAAAGAGATATACCCATACTGCCAGTTTATATCTGATTAAAATGTTGAGAATTTCTGCCAACAATTATCAATAAAGTAAATAGAAGTTCATTATATATTCCCTCACCTAGCAGGATTACTATAGTAATTACTTGGTATACATTTTTATATAATATATAAATCATGACTTTTGTTTGCAATGCGGACTTTTCTGATTAAACATTAACATTAATATGAAGCTGACTCAAGTAAAATAGATAATAATAACACCATATGTACTTTCTCCAATGAATTATTTGCTTTAAAAATCATAAAACTGATTTGAAGATTTGGTATATAGTCAAATAACATTTCATCATTTTTGTTATTTGAAGATTGAAAGCAAGGCTCACAGATAGAGAAAAATTCTTTTTCATTAAGAAACAATAGTGATATGATCTGGAAATATATGAGGTTGATCATATGTATCTATACATAAAAGGGGTTTCTTGACTGTACTTTTTAATTTATCACTATCACTATCTTCCAGTTCATCATCAATTTGCTTGAGAGGTCACCAGTAACATCTCCACATGTCCTGCCTCATGCTAGTAGAGCCCAAGGGCATCTGCTCATTCCAGGAACATAAAGAGCCTCAAACCATTATACTGAGGTCATAGGAATGTCCTAAAATAATTTTTACTGGTATTTAGCATATCAAATATGACACAGGCAGCTTGCCAGGCTTGCCGTGCAGGTGGCATACTCTTGTAGTCACCTCTAAATACAGCATTTATTGATGAACCATGCAGCCGCAAGCAGCAGGGCAAACTGGGCTGTGATAGGCTCATCTGCTGGGTGGAGTTCTAATAGAGGGGAAGTCTAGATGTGGAAAATGGCGGCCCTCATGGAGTGGGGGTGTTGTCTGGCTTGTTGCAAGGCTCTGCTTGGGTGGCAGGCCAGGGCTTGAACCGGGTCATCCCTCCCAGGTGCCTTGTGAGCAGCTGGGCACAGGGAGAGCCTGTAGCAGCTCTGCCCCAGGTATGTGAGTCTCTGGATCAGCATACCTGGGGCAGAATTGATAAAAGACTCCTACAGGGTGGGTGTTGATGATCCAGGCTGCTATAGGCTCATCTGCTGGGTGGAGTTCTAATGAGAGGGAAGTCCAGATGTGGAAAATGGTGGCCCTCATGGAGTGGGGTGTCATCCGGCTTGTTGGCGGGGGCTCTGCTTTTTAATTTATAGGTTAAAAGGGAAATTCCCTTTTTTTAAAATAAGATGGGTGGCTGTGGTGCCCAGTTGCCTTGGCAGGTGGCAGACAAGGAGACAGGCTTGTCTACACCCAAGGCTTTGCCCCGTGGACCCTGGGTGGTGGATGGTTGATGGTCTGACATAGAAAAAGACTGTGTCCCCCTAGGATGAGCTCAGAACTACTGCAGAACCTGGCAAGCTACCCGTGGTGTATTCAATACGCCAAAAAATATTAACAATCATGGACCTCATTCCCAACAAATGGAAATGTTACTGGCACCTGCTCGAGCAAATTGATGAACAAAGGGAAGACAAGTGACAAGTGACAGGATAGTGGACTAGAGGGATAGTACTCATCATTGAGCAAGAATTTTTAATTTTAATGAGAAAGAATTTGTATCTGTTCTCTACTGTATCCTCATATTAATTATACTCTACACATGAGTTTTCCAATAGCAATTTTTATTATTTTTCATCTTCTAACATATTTTGGTTTGCTGTATTCTCTGAGTTGTGCTTTATTTCTTTCTGTTTCTGCTGCCTACTAGAGTGCCTATGACTTGACTTGACTTTCTTGGGTAGTGGAGCATTTTTTCTGAGTGTAATAGTGTGAATTCAAGAAGGGGAGACATTCACGACATTGGCAACTATCGCCCCATCTGCCTGTTGTCTGTCATCTACAAGCTGTTTACACGAGTCATCCCTGAACAGGATTAGCAGAACACTAGATGAAGGACAACCATGCGAGCAAGCAAGTTTCCGGAAAGGATTCAGCACAATCAACCATATCCACACAGTAACCAAGCTCATTGAGGTTTGTAGGGAGTACAAGATGCCACTCTGTCTCACGTTCATTGATTTACAGAAAGCCTTTGATTCTGTGGAGACTAAAGCAGTCATCGAAGCCCTAGTCAAACAGGGTGTTCAAACCCAATACATCAAGATCCTTCGTGAGCTGTATTACGGATTCACCACCAGGATCTCACCATTCTACAAAGAAGTGATCATTGATGTCAAAAGAGGGGGTTCAACAGGGTGATACCATCTCACCAAAACTCTTCAGTGCCACCCTCGAGAACATCATGAGACAATTAGAATGGGAAGGAATGGGAGTGAAGATAGATGGTCGGCAACTACACCACCTCCGCTTCGCTGATGACATCGTTCTAATAACACCAAACATTAGCCAAGCGGCACAAATGCTGGCTGACTTTGACCGAGAATGTGGAAAGGTAGGTCTACAGCTGAATCTGAAGAAAACTATGTTCATGAGAAATGAACTAGTTCCAGAGGCCCCATTCACTCTCAATGGAACAAACATCTCTGAATGCAGCAGTTATGTGTACCTAGGTCGAGAAGTCAACATGATGAGCGACCTAAAACCTGAGCTGCGCAGGAGGGGAAGAGAGCGGCATGGAATGCCTTCAAAGGCATCGAAGAAATAGCTAAAAGGACAAAGAACCTCTGGCTCCGGGCACATCTCTTCGACTCCACCGTTCTCCCCTGCATTAACTTATGCCTCAGATACCTGGGCCCCACGAAAGCAGGATGAGAATCCTATTCGGGTCTCCCAGAGAGGCATCGAAAGAGCTATGCTTGGAATATCACGTCTCACTCAAGTGAGTGAAGGAATCGGAGTTCTGACCTCCGTCGCTATTCCAGAATCAGGGACGCTGTCTCGTTTGCCAAGGCATCGAAAATCAGATGGGCTGGACATGTAATGCGATTTGGAGACAACCGCTGGACTAGAGCCATTACCGACTGGATCCCACGGGATGTCAAAAGATCAGGTGGCCTCCCACCTACAAGATGGTCAGACTTCCTTGTTAAGACCCTGAAGGAACGGTTTGAGGCTCTTTGTATTCCTGAATCAACCAGATGCCATTGGGCTACATTGGCACGTGATAGGGTCCAATGGAAATGTTACTGGCGCCGCTCCGAGCAAATCAATGAATAACGGGATTCAAGTGATCAAGTGAATAGAAAATACTTTCTAGTAGTCTGAAAATAGCTATTCATCCATTAGACATAGAGTAATTATTCTAAAGTAATTAATTTGATTAATATCTTCATACATTGCCATACCTATTACTAAGCTTAAGACAGTTCAGATTTTTTATCTGATTTTTACCTTGAGACAGTTCAGGCATTATAAAAAAAAAATAAAACTTTATTTTGGGAAATAGAAAAATTCTGACTTACCTTTATGATTCAGTAAAATTTACATCCCAATAGATATATTAGCATAGTGAATATACTAATCTCATTCATGAGTTTTGTGTATAAGCAGAGAGAAAGTCATAGACTCAAAGCAAATTTATTTACTGCCTCAGTGCAACTTTGACTGTGCTTTTTATTAGTTAAAAATAGTTGCTAAAATAAAAATGTAGGAATCTTAAACTTTGAGAGAAAGTATAGCATGTAAAGCACTTGTCTTTCATGTAGGCAACCTAAGTTTGATCCCTAGCACCTAAAATATAAATTGAGCACCTTCAGGATTATTCCCTAAGCACAATCAGAAGTAAGGCCCCCAACAAAGGGATGTTGCTAAAAACCAATGATCACACTCAGGAAGAAATTGAAACGAACAAAAATAATGTCAAGGTTTGTATGGAACTTACAAATTTTGTACATATTTATCAATAGAGCTAGATTATTCTGAAATTTCCTATGGTTCATAATTATACAATGCATTGATACTAGTGTAGAACTCACTTTAAAAAAAATTATACAAAATTATAAAATTTTCCTTTTTTCTCTTTGCTCATGTATATGGGTACATCCACATTTTTGTCAGAATTGTCAAGATACGAAATCAGAAGTGTCATAAAAATCTCCAACTTGAATTCTTCCTAACATACTTAACTTGAAAAATCTACATGAGGGTGATCTCCACCTTAGTTTTTTAATTACTAAATTTATGGCAGTAAATTTGTGCCATATAGATGTATATATATATATATATAATTATGTAATATCTCTTGAATGATTATATTTTCATTGAATAAATTATTTTTATATATCTAATAATTACTATATTGTACCTTGAACTGATTACTATGACTGAATCAATTTATTAATAAATAACTAAACTCCATGAGATTATACTATTCAAAATATGCTCATGGACAAATATGAGTATCAACAGTTTAAAATGTAGCTCAAAGAGTTCAAATGCATTTGTTGTATGTATGAGACTTCACATTCAATCACTAGCAGCTTATGACCTTCTGAAAACTGTTGATTGCTTCCCTATTTGTCCTTAACACTGTTGGAGCTACACAGTACTTATTGGGTAGTCTGGAATTAAATCATTCAGTCATGGTAAATAGTCTCTCCCATACACCGCACCCCTGTAATTCCCCTAGCAGTAATGCCCAATTCTCATAGTCACTGCCATGTCAACTCATTGGCCTAGACCTTAGATCCAGAAGTCTCTGGATCTTGGCCATGGAAGTTCTAATTCCTCAGTACTGAAATTTCAATAGGAAAACCCCCAAATGAGATGGGAAAGTAACATAGACACCCAACTAAACACAACAAAAAAAAGCAATAACAAAAGGTCTAAACTTGCAAGTGACAGCTTAGAAATTTTTTTTAACAAGGACTGGCAACAAACCCCTGATGAGATGTAAACAATTTTTCACATAGGAATAGATGTTATAGGTTTTATACTTATCAGTTTTATATTTATCAGTGAATAAGTTTATACTTATTCACTCTTAATGGAACATACATCTCTGAATGTAGCAGTTATGTGTACCTAGGCCGAGAAGTCAACATGATGAACGACCTAAAAACCTGAGCTGCGCAGGAGGAAGAAAGTGGCATGGAATGCCTTCAAAGGCATCGAATAAATAGCTAAAAGGACAACGAACCTCCGGCTCTGGGCACATCTCTTTGACTCCACCGTTCTCGCTGCATTAACATATGCCTCCAGAGACCTGGGCCCCTACGAAAGCAGGATGAGAATGCTATTCGGGTCTCCCAAAGAGGAATCGAAAGAGCTATGCTTGGAATATGACACCTCACTTAAGTGAAAGGAATCCGGAGCTCCAACCTCCATCACTGTTCCAGAATCAGGGATGCTGTCTCATTTGCCAAGGCACTGGAAAATCAGATGGGCTGGACATGTAATGCAATTTGGAGACTACCGCTGAACTAGAGCCATTATCGACTTGGTCCCACGGGATGTCAAAAGATCATGTGGCCGCCCACCTACAAGATGGTCCGACTTCTTCATCAAGACCCTGATCGAACAGTTTGAGGCTCTTTCATATTCCTGAAGCAACCAGATACATTAGGCTACACTGGCACGTGATAGGGTCAAATGGAAATGTTACTGTGCCAGTGTCAAGTGACCAAGTGATACTGAAATATTTCCTATTCCTAACATATCCATGACTGAAAATCTTTTAAACAGAATACCCTTCTTATCGTTTCATTCACTGTCCGGGAGAGCCGCTGGTGTCCCCCGACAGTGCCAGGAAGCGAAGTTCCCTTCTACCTCCGAAGCCTGCAGGGAAATGGATGAAGACTCAGGAATTCGATGCAGTTTTAAAAGGGCTTTACTATCACAGGTTCCAATATACAATCCAAGAGCAGGGAAAACCTCCGGACTCTGGGTTCCTAGCTAGGCCCCAGCCAGGTGTAGGCCAAGATGGCTGCCACCATGTGTTGAGGCCCAACAGAGAATGGAGAGAATGGAGAAGCAAAACACCAAGGGAAGCTGAAATGGCAAAAGGGAAAAAAAGAGAGCTTCTTTCTTCTTGCAGCTTATTTTATAGCTAGAAATCTGCCCAAACTGCCTAGCCCAGCCCATTCTGGGCTGGGCTATCTAGAGATGAAAACAGGAAAACAGCTCCATAGAATGTAGCAACTTCAGGAGACCATCTGGTTGTTTACAAGGACCCAGAGTTAATTAAAGGCCTCCTAGCAGAGCTGGGAGAAGCTATAAGCTAAAATGTAACTTCCCCTGGCAGGAAGGATCAAATGCCCTCAGGTAATTTCTCCCAGCACCTCACCTAATATCTTAAGCCAAGATCTGCCTGGAATTGCCTTTATAGGGTAGAGAAGGGGGTTTCTGAGATGGCATGTCTCTGAACCAAAAGACTAATACTAATGCCAGTTAAATATTTCTCCAAGCCTTCACAAGAGCCTCGTCTACTTCATGGTAGTTTTGTATTTTAGTTGCCTTTGAGTTATCAGGGGAGCCAAGCTTGCTTGCTTGGAGGCAAACAGGATTTCTCTCTGGTCTAATTACTTAGAGATTCAACGTGGCCAGGCAAATATGCTGGTAAAATCTAGCTAATCCCACGATGCTTGTGGTATCATGAGAGAATATTTATACCAGCCAGTACAGAATACATGGTCAGATAAGACTGCCACATTCAGACTATCCCCCTATCTACGAAGTGACGGGCAGGAGGCAATCCAGGGCAGATGCAGAGGCCTAGGCTTTTAGGTATCCTGCAACAATTTGTCGTCTGTTTTACTTTTAAAAGACAATACTGAGATTTTGACAACAGATTTTAACTAGTCATTTGTCTTATGCATACACCTTGTGTGTGTGTGTGTGTGTGTGTGTGTGTTAAAGCAAGTATAATCTCTGCTCCTACAGTGCTGTCCTTTAATTAAACTAGGTACAAACTAATTACTGGGTTCTATATGGCACCTTGTCTATACAAGCAAAATTAACAGATCACAGCATGAGTGATGTTTTAACTTCTACCATTTTAAAAATCAATGAATGCTGCCACAAGGACAATTTGACAGCAGTAATTTGTATCCTGTGAAGACAGCTGTGCTAAGAAATGAAAGTTGCTTTCCCCACATTGTAGAGGTAGTACAGAGTTTCCTAGAGATTTAAAAGAGTAAATGTACTGGTTTTGCAGTCTAATAATATACTCTGTAATTTAGCAGTTTTTAAAAAGACCAAAATTAGATTATAAATCTGCGGAAATGATAAAAAAGATCTAAAAGAGGATTTAGAAGAATGAAACTTTGTTCAAAAGATGCTGTGGTTGAATACTACTTTTTTCTCTGGTGCAGAGGATCCAACCAACAGGGTTCAGAACTTAATCCAGGTTCTGAGCTAAGGTCCTAAAGGAGACCTGGAATCAAAATCAGAGGACCATTTTGGGTACAAGAGATCAAATCCAGATTGACCAGTGCAAGGCAAGAGTACAACTCTGTATAGTCTGGCACCAAGGTTGGACATTCTTATTTCAATATTTGACATTGACTTCCCGGGAACAAGCAGGAGATTGTATTGCATTGTTCATTTTAACCAAAGTCTGTAAACTACCATATAGAGAATGAGCGTAAGGACTGTGCAGGTCAATATCTTTTATTCACCAATCTGTATTCTGGGCCATTGATGATATATAGTAAAGAAATTATGAAAAATGACAGATTTCTACAATAAATTCATCTAGATTTCAAATTATGCTCTTTCATCAATAGGTTGAGAAAACGTGTAGTTTACTGTGCATCAGTCCTTGATCTGTATAATAATCATCAAAAAGGGTATTTGACAAATAATAGGCTGACATAGAGGTGTAAATATTGATTTTAGTCTAAGTAGTGTAAAATATTGTTTTACAAACTCACCTCACTTGTATCACTTGTCTTCCAATTGTTCATTAATTTCCTCAAGCGGGCACCAATAACATCTCCATTTGTCCCAGTCACATACTAGTATAGCCCAAGGACCTCTGCTGGCTCCAGGAACATGAAGAGCCTCAAACCATTCCTACAGGTCGTGGGATTGAGGTCTATTCTAGTTACTGTTTTTGGCATATCAAATTCAACACGGGTGCTCTTAATTTTTGCATTTACAATGCAAAGTGGCCACACGCAATGGGGAGACACGGTAGTAGCTCCATCTGTATCTATGAAATAGGCTTCTCTCTAGGGTAGGGTTCTGACGAGCTGGGCTTGAGATTGACTTCTCTCTTAGGTGAAGCTCTGAGGAGCTGTGGCATCCGGATGATGAAAACGACTGCCATCATGGTGCAGGGGGTTCCTCTGGCTTCTTCAAGGCTCTACTGGGCTGGCCTTCCAAACCTGCCCTCCCACCTGGATGCCTCAGGATCAGCCAAGCACAGGGAGAGCTGAAACATAAGATAAGCTAAATATAAAATAAACTAATTTAAACCCTGAACGAACAGTTTGAGGCACTTTGTATTCCCGAAGCAACCAGATGCCATTGGGCTACACTGGCACGTGATAGGGTCAAATGGAAATATTACTGCCGCCCGCTCAAGCAAATCGACGAATAATGGGATGTCAAGTGATCAAGTGAATTACTGTTGACTCTACTTAAATTTTATTTTTGTGAGAATTTGAATTAAGCAAAATCATTAACTCTTAGTCATGAAAGAAAATAGTGGAGACATTTTCAACTGCTACATATAAAATATAGTTGTAAATAGGGCCAAATTTTTTTAGTCAAAAGTCAAATATGTTTTTTATTTCTCATATATAATTTTCTTATAGATAATATTTATTAAAGTAAATGATGGAAGCTTTATAGGATATAAGCATCTATACCCCTGAGAATTTTTCATTAATCAATTATAGGATTCTGCTATTTCAAATAGGACTATTGCCTTAAACAGTCTATATGTGAAATTTAATCTGTATTCTTTTTTAAAATGTACATATTATTAAAATTAGTGATGATTTTAGGACTGATGAACTATCTCAAATATTAGAATCCATATCTATAATGTGTTGGGTTCTTAGCTAGATCACCAGCAACTCACTACTGTCATTTCCTACCTCCAGCACTTCTGGATATATTGAACAGGATCTTTAACCTTTAGTCATAAAAGAAATTCCTAATCCCACTAGGCCCAAAATTTTTTGAACCAAGAACTTAAACTTTATTTTTGGCCATAAAATTCCAGTTTTCCCTTCATTGCTGCTAGGTTAAACATTTAGATTAAATTTCATTTATATATGCATATATATTTTACACATGTATTAGAAAATATAGGCAACCATGGAATTAAGAGTTGTCTTCAAATTCAGCATCATTGGTTAAGTAAACCGAAGCAAAGGTTAACAATATGACTACACCAAATTAAAACATTTCTGTACCACAAAAGAAAAATAAGCAGAATAAATAAAAAACACCCCCATGAGTAGTACAAAATATTTTATCATTATTCATCTGACAAATAATATTATCCAAAGTATATAAAGCACTTGAAAAAGTTAGCAACAACAACAACCACATCTGGTGAGAAGAAATAAACAGATACATCCTTCAAAAAAGTAATACAGATGGCTAATAATTTTAGGAAAAGATTATTTTCTGGCACACATCACAAGAGGAAAAAATAATTGTTAGTCAGCGTGTGCTGGTCGGGTGTGATTACCTACCAACACTCATCCACTTCTGGTAGGTATATCAACTGATATAACCTCTTTGAAAAACAATTTGGAAACTTTTCAAAAAACTAAAAAGTGTTCTTCTATAATATGCAGCAATTCAATTTCTTATCATCTACCCAAAGGGCACAAAAACCTCTTTTCTGAAAAGATATATGAAAAGATATATGATCCTCTGTGTTCACCGAAGTACTAATCAAGAGTAAAAATTTAGAGAACAATCCAAGAGTACAAAATAGATAATTGGATAAAGAATCTATGGGATAAGTAAAGGAAAACTACATAAGAAAATACCAAAAAAAAAAAAAAAAGGAAATACAAAAAATCTGTTTGCCACTTTGTCACTATGTGCCTGGGTTACAAGAGTAAAATTCCAAATTAAGTTAGAAGGAGAGGGATTGAGGCAGAATGATCTAGTTTGCAGAATATAAAGAAATAAAAACAGAACCAGGGTTCTAGTTTATATGTTGGGAACAGAACAGTCGGGAGTTTGAAGGGAGAACAGACTGGTTGAGAGTGTGTTATATACACACTCTCTCCCTTGCACATGGAAGACCCAGGTTCAGTCTCCCACTGAATTCTGAATATTCTGAAAACCTATCATTAAAAGAATTGTAAGTCATGGTGCCTAAGATTTAAAAAAATAATAAAAACCATATATGACATGCATTTTATTGAATAAATTAAGTTTTGATGAATTGCAAATGATAAAAAAATTGGTTATCCAGAGAAGTGTGGGGTTGTGGAAGAGAAAGCTTTACAACTTTACTTAAATATCTGGACAATAAAGTGTCACTCTGGATAATTTCAATGGTTATAAAGTTAAAAAAACTGGTAATAAAGTGTTTGCTATGAAAAATATATGATTTTGTCTGAAAACATTAAAAATTAAAATTAGGGGCCGGAATGATAGCACAGCAGGTAGGGCATTTGCCTTGCATGCAGCCAACCTGAGTTCGATCCCCAGCATCCCATATGGTCCCCGAGGACTGCCAGGAGTAATTCCTGGGCAAAGAGCCAGTAGTAACGCTGAGCGTTGCCGGGTGTGACCCAAAAGCAAAAAAAAAAAATTAAAATTAATATGAAATCATAATATGCATGTGAAATTATAGTCATATGTACATTTATATTGTTATTAATTTATAGCAATAGACTATCAGATACTGAAGGTTCAGGAATAAAAATTTAGTATATTAGTGTTGGGAGAAAACTGGAATAAAACTGGAATTTAAATTTATTAAACTAATAGAATTAAAAAAAATTCTCTTTATATTAAGGTTTAAAGTTTCAGTTGCAAATAATATTTTGAAGCAAACTTAAAGTCTCCTTTCAACATATGTTACTTTCTATTCACCTACTTACCTAGTAAAATTCACTTTCAATTAAGACATTTAAACAAATATCCTTATATAACACCTTTATTGTTCTGAAATTTCTATATCTGGTAATTTTTTCACAATTTGGGCAAGACCAGTGATTTCAGTCAAGGAAATAATGTCAAATTAAAAAGAATAAGAACAGATTTATTCATTTTCCAAGACTAGAGATCCAGCAATGCTAATCCTGGGCCTTGATTCAGTTATCAAATTGTATTCAGAAGAAAAAAGTTTAAACCATTTTGTAAAGCATTTTGCATATTATTTTCTAGGTGTACTATTGCTAAGGCCAAGTTAAAGTGCTTATCACTTAAAGGCCAATAACTTTAGAGTTAAGTATCACCATTTATTTAAAACAAAGTATGTTGTAGGAACTGAAAGTATATCACCTACACGGCAGAGCCTGGCAAGCTACCCATGTTTTATTTATTTGTTATGCCAAAAACTAGTAACAATTATGGACCTCAATTCCATGACCTAAAGAATGGTTTGAGGCTCTTCCTGTCCCTGGAGCAAGTAGATGCCCTTGGGTTACACTTGCTTGTGACAGGTCTTATGGAGATGTTACTGGTGCCCACTCGAGTAAATCGTTGAACAGTAGGAAGACAGTGATACAGTGATACAGTGATGTTGTAGGAATGGAGATATGCTACCAAAATTAGATTTCTTGCCTTGATGCAGCCAACTCCAGTATGATCCCAGGAACCCTATATGGCTCTCCCAACCACCTGTATAATATCAACCACTGAGTACAGAACCAGAAATAAGCTGAATTTTTCTGGTGCGGCCTAATAAACAAACTCACAAAAGAAAACATAAAAGACATATTGTAATAATTCAATGTATACAAGGGCATTGTATTCAGGTCTAGCATCCTGAGAAGATGGTGACTCTTTGCTCCTCTTCCTACCCAAATACATTTCTCTGAGACACTGACTGACTGCTTGTTACATAGATAACTGTGATAGAAAAAGTAAATTAGAAGAAAAAACATAGTTGAGTTCAAAGTGGGAGAGGATGTCTTGAGACTGTGAAATTGACATTAGTGTTTAAGTGAATTTGAGGTTATTTGTCTCTTGCTTATTAAACTGAATTAGTATCAACAATGAACAACTCTTTTGGGGATCTGCGAGATAACATAAGATCATCTTGAATCATTCTAGTGGGCTATGGTATTCCTTTTTTCTTGTCCCATTAATAACTGGATTTGGATTAACATTACTCATATGAGAACATCTTTTAGGATTTTCAGACAAAGCAAAAGCTAAAGCCATAAGAAGTGCATGTGTGGAAACAAGATGGAGTCTTTAATGCTCACTTACAGTACTACTAAAAAAAGTACCTCTGTAGTTCATCTAGAGTGACTGACAGAAATGCACTTGCCAAGCTTTTATTACAATTTTCTTTTTTCTATCCAATTACTTGAAATCAATAAAAAATGTTGAAATACAAAAGCTGCCTTGTTGGTAAATTCATCGGTACTATAAAAAGTGTAATCAATGCTCTCTAGGTACTAAGTAAATTTTGGAATATACAGGAAGCCTCATAGATGCTAAAAGTTAATGGCTAGATGATAAAATGTGCTTAAGTTTAATCACTTTACTTATAGAGTCATTGATTTCCTTTATGACTCATCTATTATGCCAGGCTTGGTAACCATTTTTCCATCAGTTGACAGTCTGCATTCAGGTATTGGCGGGAGAGAAGGGGGCCAACAGCAGTTTTACTTTACTCAATAGCCTTCATTCCCTTTTACCGAGAACTTACTTGGAACAGCTTGGTCACTGTTGATGACTTATTACATCACATTTTGTTTTCAAGGTGTATTTGTTTGAGATCACTTCTGCCTAGAGAAATAGTACTTTTAAGCATTATGGCGGAAGCTGGATAAACATCAGTTCTAAAGGAGATAGTAAAGGGCAGTTAATCATATATGGCGTAAGTCTCCAGCTGATTATTCAGCATGTAATTGCTAAAAACAAATCAAGATCCTTGTTATATGAAAATGATTAAACAGGGGAAGCAAATTCTATAAGCTCTTTCTCATCATAAGCTCTTTCGGGGTCAGGAAAATAAACATTTCTGTTACTGGTATTGGCATATGGAACATGAATCGGACAGCTTGCCAGGCTCTGCCGTGCGGGCTCTATATACTCATTACTTTGTCGGGCTCTCTCAGAGGGTGGGTAGAATAATCACGGTAATTTGGAGGTAAATTGCACTGCCACGCAGCGGCCACGCACAATGGGGAAAGCTGGTTTCTGCTCTGCCGGGTGTATCTGTGTCTTAGGCTCAAGCATTCTTGGGCTTCAAATACTCCCTTCTGAAGGGCGGGTCTCTGCAGGGTGGGTCCTTGTAGGCTGGGTTTCTGACAAGCCAGGCTGGAGACTGAAATAATCTAGTGGGTGGAGATCTTAAGAGCTGCAGAGTGTGGATGGTGAAGATCGCTGCCAGCAAGGTGTGGGGTTTCTCTGGGCTCTTCTGAGGCTCCATCAGGATTGTGGACTCGGGTTGGAAGTTGCTCTCGTGGTCCATGAAATGCAGGGGGTTCAACGGGGAAAACTGGTTTCTGCTCTGCCGGGTGTATCTGTGTATGGAAATGTTACTGGTGCCCGCTGGAGCAAATCATTGAATAAATCGTTGGATTCAAGTGATCAAGTTATCAAGTGATCATCGTAGCACTTATGGATACTCAGGACATTGACTAATAATGTTATTAGATATTTTAAAGAATTGTAGCAACATACAAAGTTTCAGAGTAAAGCTTGCATTCAGGATCTGGGCTGAAAGCTCAGGCTTGCCAGGAAGCTATGCTAATATTGGTCAAGTAATTGTAACCTTAAATACCTGGGTATTATCATCTATAAAATAATAGATTGGAAGGATTATTTGAAATAGTGTTAATTAAAACATTAAACATTTAATAAAAATTTACCTATGGATTCTATTCCATGGGTCTACGGGTCTGTCTCTATACCAATACCACACTTTCTTATTTACAACTGCTCTGTAATAGAGCTTGAGTTTGGGGAAAGTGATACCTCCGATCTTCTTTTTTCCCAAGGATTGCTTTAGCTATTCAGGGAACACAGTCTCAAATATACAACCACTTAATCTTTGATAAAGGAGCAAAAAATATTAAGTGGAGCAAAGAAAGCCTCTTCAACAAATGGTGCTGGGAAAACAGGGCAGCTATGTGTAAAAAATTGAACTTGGACCTCCTAACACCATGCACAAAAGTCAGATCAAAATGGATTATAGATCTCAACATCAGACATGAATCTATAAGGTACATCAAAGAAAACATAGGAGAAAAGTTCTATGACATTGAAACTCAAAGTATCTTTAAAGACGATACACCACTGACCAAGCAAATGGAAGCAAAGATAAACAAATGGGATTATATAAAATTGAAAAGCTTCTGCACCTCAAAAGAAACGGTGACCAAGATACAAAGACAATCTACAGAGTGGGAAAGGATATTCATCTAAAACCCATCTGACAAGTGGTTAATATCCAGGATATATCAGGCACTGGTAGCACTTCACAAGAAAAACAGCCAACCCCATCAAAAAATGGGGAGAAGAAATGAACAGAAGCTTCCAAAAAAAGAAGAAATTCGAATGGCCAAAAGGCATATGAAAAAGTGCTCTTCATCTTTAATCATCAGGGAGATGCAAATCAAAACAACAATGAGGTACCATCTCACCCCACAGAGCTGGCAGACATCCAAAACAGCAAGAACAACTGGTGCTGGCATGGATGAGGGGAAAAAAGGACTCTCATCCACTGCTGGTGGGAGTGCCGACTGGTCCAGCCCTTTTCAAAAACAATATGGGCATTCCTCCGAAAACTAGATATTGAGCTCCCATTTGATCCAGCAATAGCACTCCGGGAATATACCTGAGAGACAAAAAAAAAAAAAACATAGCAGAAACACTATCTGTACTTCTTTATTCATCTCTGCGCTATTCACTATAGCTAGAATCTGAAAACAACCTAAATGCCCGAGAACAGAGGTCTGGCTAAAGAAACTGTGGTTCATCTTCACTATGGAATACTATGCAGCTGTCGGAAAAGATGAAATTATGAAATTTACCTCCAAATGGATGGACATGGAGACTATCATGCTGAGTGAAATTAGTCAGAAGGAAAAGGACGGATATAGAATGACTGTATTCATTAATAGGATATAAATAGATACCAGTGTTTTACTAAATGTGTGGAAATGGTAATGGCAGATTAAAACTCACCATTGAATATACACAAAGAGACTTAAGTGATAAACTCTAAATACCTGCAGGGCTAGCCACAATGTGTAAAACAAGAGGGAGAGAGCTGCATAGACAGAGAGAGAGAGAGAGAGAGAAAGGAGGAAACGGGGTACCTGCTATTAAGAGCGGCCTGGGGGTGGGCGGGAGGGGAGGGGTACATTGGTGGTGGAAATGGGGCACTGGTGGAGGGATGGGTGCTGGAATACTGTATTACCAAGAACCAATTATGAACACCTTTGTAATTGTATGTCTCACAGTGGTATAATAAAAAATTAAAAAAAAAATAAAAGACAAAAAAAATTTACCTATAGGGCCGACATGTAAGGGTAGATTAGAGTTTTAAGGGTCACTATTTTTCCTGAAAGAGGAGATATTTCAACCTCATAAAGAATGTTTAAAGTTTATCCTTGTCAGAAAACCTATATGAAACTTCAAAATAAGATGTCAAAAAGTGAGTGGTGCATCACATAGAAAAGAGGACATCAAAAGATGCTTGAGGCCTTTATCTTCAGTAAAATTCAGCAGCATCTGAGTATAAAAATTCCTAATTAGTTTTCAAGTGGAAAATTTAAGCAATGTCAGTTAAAATAGAAACTGTATTACTAAAATTTATAAGAACAAATCACAAACATTTTTTTTGGTAGATCAGGGAGTACTTCCCCTTTAGTGCTCAGGAGCCCCAGGGTCTTCTCCTTATGATGACCAGTCACCATGAGCAGAGGATGTTTAGCCATAAGGATGTGATGCGATTTCAGCCCTCCAGCCCACCACAGACAAGCTGAAGGTGCTCCAGACGGCATTAGGTGTTGCATTGGAATGGCATATGTTGGATATAAAGTGATGCTCTAGGGAGGAATTCTTGGTGTTTGTGGGAAAGTAAGTACTTAGGAGAGATCGATCAGAGAACTCACCCGACTCATGGAGACAGAGACAAGTAAAACGAAGAAATACATGAAGATTACTGGTATATGCTCCCCACTGACTTTACTGAACCCTGGTCCCTGGTGAGGCTGGGGTAGAGCTGAGCCCTGAGAGAGAGTAGGCAGGATAATAAGTTGTCTTGGGCGGAAACAGGAACAGCGACCAGAAGGAGGGGTACATTTGGTCTTATCTGTTATTTGTAAGGGTTGATGTGAGAAGCATGGAATGCAGGCTGGTCATTTCATGATGCCGGGTGGCCATAATGATGCCATGTCTTCCTTGCTGGGGCAGAATTATCTTTTATTCCTATAATGTTGCTCTCTCATTAGTCATTAGCCATTTGGTCCCGAATGGTCTCCATTTGGTCTGAGCAAACCTTACACATATGGTGCCAGTGAATAAATCAGGGTCCTATTCAGGCAAAACATGTGTCCCTGACACTTGTGCTTTCTCCTGTTCCCTCAAAATACACAATGATTTTGCATGTAGACTGATTATATTTACATTGATTAAATGACAGTATTCTTATGTATTGGATTAAATAAACTACTAAAATTGTTTTGTACCTATTTTAACTTTCCACTAAAATAAATTGTGTGTAGTTTTAAAGTCTGGGCAAGAACAGATGGCTTATGTGAGCAGAGAGGAGAGAAAGTGTTGCTTTCTCCAGATCCTCCTCTGCCACCTAAGGACCAGATGGAAAAGACTGGGATTAATAAAGCTGGTTGTGGAGCGTCTGAGGTGGCACAGGCCAGAACTATGCCAGCCCCACTAGGGGACCTAAATCCACAGCTGACATCAGCTTCATCTTCGGCTATGGGAGTTAATCCCTGACACCAGATTTCTCAGGGAGGCATGGACTTGGACTGAAATGGCGAATTGCCCTGTGCAGGAAAGAAAAGTCAGTTCTAAAACCTTATCCAGGTCTTCTAGGTCTTTGCCCTATCTCACAGAAAAGAATTTCAAAGTAGAAGAGCAGTGAATTAAAAACAGATTTTATTTGTAGGATTTACAGAAAGGGAAGGAGGGAGAGGGAAAGGGTGGAGAAAGTAATGCGTTTCTCCAGTGAGAGAGAGAGAGAGAGAGAGAGAGAGAGAAGCATTGAATGAGCTTTAAGACAATATGGATATTTCTCAGATTGCCTTGGTCTGGAGTTCTCTGCCAGAGGTGGGGGGGTCACTCAGGTGTTGTGACAAGAGAGTCACTTTGAAGTTTTTGGTGAATTTCTTTCAAGTTTCTCTTTTAGTCTCTGTCTCTGTTGAAGCTTGTCATCTATGTCATATATTCTAGCCCCCTCAATGTCTGTTACTGGCTCCAGGAAGGTCATATCAGGCCTTACTTCCTGGGCGCTACGGGTGAGCTTTTTTAAACATACCCCGCTATTATTTTCCAGGAATTTCACTGCCATAGGGAGTCTTCCCTATCTACCTGCCTATCTACATCAATTTCATTGTTTTGTATTGACTGTTTTAGGAATATGTACTTACTTTAATTAATATTCACTAAAAGGTCAGAAATACTGTCTTCAGCAAAACACAGGAGTAATTAAGGAAAGGGAGATTTTCTTGAAAATGACAATATAAGTTGGTTGGTACATATGTCTACCAGCGCAGGACAGAGTTCAGGTTTAAAGAAAGAGAAGAGAGGATTTAGTTTTATACCTAGTTTGTTGCAGGACTCCTCTAAGAGCCTCTGCATCTGCTCTGAATTGCCTCCTGCAAATCACTTCGTAGATAAGGGGGTAGTCCTAAATGTGCAGTTTATCTGACCATGTATTCTGTACTAGGTGGTATAAATATTCTCTCATGCTACCACAATCATCGTGGGACTAGCTAGATTTTACCAGCATATTTGCCTGAACACATTGGATCTCTAAGTAATTAGACCAGAGAGAAATGCTATTTGCCTCCAAGCAAGCAGCATGGCTCCCCTGATAACGCAAGGCAGCTAAAATACAAAACTTTCATTAAGGAAACAAGACTTGTGAAGGCTTGGGAAATATTTAACTGGCATTAGTATTAGTCTTTGGTACAGAGACATGCCATCTCAGAAACCCCCTTCTCTACCCTATAAAAGCTTTCCAGGCAGATCTTAGCTCAAGACATTAAGCATATAAAAGGGCCTAGGTGAGGTGCTGGGAGAAATTATCTGAGAGCATTTGACCCTCCCTGCTTCCCATAATAGTGGAGGGGAGGTCTGAGTTGCAGGGCTATAAAACTAGCTTGCTTCCTCTCTCGCCTCTCTTGTTTGAGCTCTCTCTTTGTGAGCTCGCACTCTTCTTGGGAGTCTTGTCTTTGTCTCTCTCTACAGGGCCTTAACATGTGGTGGCGCCATTTACTTCAGCGTGGCTGGGGTTCTGGCCAGGAATCCTAAGCACAAGGGTTTTTCCTATTGTTGATTTGTATGCCTGAACCTGTGATAAGTAAAGCCTTTTAAAACTGCATCGGATTCCTGAGTCTTCATTCATTCCCTCCGGCTTGGGTTGTAGAAGGGAACTCACTTCCAGGCACTGTCGGGGACTCCGCAGCGTTCCCTGAATATCAGTTGGCAAAGACTGAGGTAACTGCTTTTACATATTTACCAATGTGTATAAACTTTGTTTCCTTGTGGTTTTCAGGAAATTCATATATATTCATGAGAGAACATAAGAGAATGAGGAACTGAACAACTATAACATATGCTGCGTGCATAGAAAATGGTAGAGAAGCATTACTCGGAGTTATTTTCATTATGTTAATACAGAGCAAGAAAATATGGAAGTAGAGAAAAGGACTCCATTAGCTCAACTTGTCCAACAAGATACCTGGTGTCCTTTACCAGTAAAAAATGTTCTTAACGTTTTGCTTTAGTCCAATCCTCCTGATATAATATAATATAACATATATCTATATCTCTTGTTTGCTTTTTGGGTCATATCTAGCAAATGCCCGAGGGATTACTTCTGGCTCTGCACTCAGGAATTACTCCTGTTGATGCTTGGGGACCATATGGGATGCCATGGATTGAACCCAAGTCTGGCCACATGAAAGGCAAATGCCCTACCTGCTGGACTATTGCTTCAGCTCAACATATATTTGTTAAAATAACAAAATGATGTGGAAGTTTTCCCCAGAAAGAGGCAATTTCATTTTAATTTTTTCCTAATAATAGGAAGCCATAAATTTTCAGGGAGAAATAGAAGTAAAGTTGCTAAAAGGTTTATCATACAGTTTGATACTTTCTAACTTCTAGATCTGTCAACTATTGCTTATACACTTATGGGCATACATATACTTAGTTTAAAATATTAATTAGATAAGCCTGAAGATAAGTAGTTTATGGGGTCCTTAACTCCCTGGCAAGCCAGCACCCTGAGGAAGCCCCCATGGTGGGCATTCTGTAAACATTTTTTATCTCTGCTATCTCATCCATTGAAGATTCATTTGAGATAACCTCTTAAGAGACTTCTACACCTAAGGTCACCCATGTCTGATGATATGTACAAGCTTTTCTTGGCTAGATGAGAATACACAGACAAATGTCTGTAATGGTTTGTCTTTTTCTTCTGGCAATAAATAAGGCATATGGAGAATTGCAGCTCTCAGTCCATGAGGCTGTTAGCTCCTGACCCCATGCTTTTCTTTCTTATGTCTGTCCTGTTTTCTTAATTCACATGGTGTCCCTGCTTCAGACCCATTCAGCTGAGGCTAGTTCGAGGCTGACTGTTAGAAATATAAATCATTATGTGTGTGGGTGAAACAATCAACGTGGGAGGTAGAAGTTTCAATATAATTTGCTAGCCCCATTATGCTTTAGCACATCAGCCACTCAGGAACATCTAGGGAAGGATTTTTACTTATAATGTCTGTCATAAGCCCTGTCCAGGTAAGGCAAGCATCCCACCAGTCCCACTGGGCAACAAACTGAACCTGAAGTCCACTTGATATTTAGAACACAGGAATTGTTACTACCGAGTTCTTGAAGGGCAGCCTCAGACCTTGGGAAAGTCAGTCCTCATCTCACCCAGGGTTCCGCAGATTTTTCATCTACCCTTAGAAAATAATTCAGAAGGAGGTAAACCTTTATTCAGTAAATGTAAGGAGAGAGAGAAATAAATTTATTCAACTAAAAAATTCTTTACCAAATGGGACAGAAATGAGAGAGCATGTTTAAGTTGAAATGTGGGTGGAAACACATAGTGGGTTATGCATGCTGCTTGTCTTTGGTGTAGCAATTGATCCTTTAACTTTATTCTTTTTATTTATTAAAATGCTATTGAATCACCATGAAACACAGATAGAGGGAAGCTCATGATCAGCTTTCAGTTATACAGTGTTCCAATACACATCTCTTCATCAGTGTCATTTTCCACCACCGAAGACCCCATTCTCCTCTGACATCCCCCAACCTAGCCTATCTTTATGGCAGGCATTTCCCCCTGTCTCTCCCATTAGGCATTATGGTTTGCAAAACAGATGTTGAAGGTTATTATGTTTTTTCCTTTACCTACTTTCAGCATGTAGTTCTTATATGGAGTGAACATTTACAACTATCTTTGACATAGTAATCGCTACCTGGCCATCCTGCCCCTCGGTGTTGCAGGTGTGGCTGTGGTGCCTGACTGTATTGGCAGGTGGCAGGTAGGAGACAGGCTTGTCTACACCCCCAGGGCTCTGCACTGTGGGCCCTGGATGGTTGATGGTCTGACATGGAAAAAGACTGGGCCCCGTGGGATAAACCCAGAACCACGACAGGGAGCCTGTCAGCTATCCGTGGTATATTCAATATGCCAAAAACAGTAACAATAATGGATCTCATTTACTGCCCCACACTTGAGCAAATTGATGAACACAGGAAGACAAGTGATAAGTGACAAGTGACCCTATCCCAGCTTTCTTTTCCTCAAGAACTTGAAGCAGTCTTCCAACCTTAGAACAAACCTAACCCTTCTTTCTACTGTTCTTGGGTACTGGTTTCATATTATTTTTTACATTGCACAAGTGAGTGCAATCATTCTGAGGTATGTCCCTCTCCTTCTAAATATTCATCAACTTGATACTCTCCATGTTCATCCATTTATAAGTGAATTTCATGACTAGATTTTTTGCAACAGCTGCATAATATTCAATTGTGCAGATTCACCATCATTTCTTTAACCTGTGATCTGTTATTGGACATTCAGTTTGTTTTCAAATTCTGCCCATTGTGAATAGTGCTGCATTAAACATAGAAGTGCAGATGGCATTTCTGCTGTGTGTTTTTTTGAAACTCTGGGCCTAAACCCAGAAGTAGTATTGCTGAGTCATGTGGAAGCTCAATTTCTGAGTTTTTGAGAAAGCCCTTTTTTGGTCAAGAGTTGTTGGACCAGTAGTCATTCCACGAACAATGATGAGAGATATCATTAGCATGAACCATTGCTTAAGAACACAAGCAAATAGATTAAACTGTGAGTTAATTAAACATCCTCAAAGCTCCTAAGCTAGCTAGACCTGTCATCCAACAACAAGCTTTGTACTATAGTTTGAAGTTGGAAAACTTGGTTCTTCCCATCTTCTTTTTCCCTATGATTAATTTAACTATTTGTGGGCATTTGTTGATTCCATTAAAAAATTTCAGGAGTTTTTTGGTCAATTTCTTTGAAAAACAGCATGGATATTCTTATAGGAGTGCATTGAATAGTTTAATATTTTTGGGAATGTTCATTATCTCAATTTCTTGATCAGAAGATGTTTTCATTTTCTCTTGTCTCTTTTATTTCTTGGAGTAGTGTTTTGTGGTTTTTCTTTGTATTGGTCCTTTCACCTTTTTGTTAAACTGATTCTACAGTACTTGATTCTCCTGAGACACACAATGGTAAATGGGATTATCCACTGAATTTCTTGCGATCTTCTCTTTCATTATTTGTATATAAAGAAAACCATGAGAATTTGGGGTACTGATTTTGCCCTTACTTCTGTACCTGTAAACATCCGAACTCCCCAGCTCATCAGAAGCTCCGCAACAAAAGAAGCCCATCTTTCCCCATCTCACACAAGTGTGCAGTTCATCAATAAATACCGCGAGGTGAGCCTACTGGTAATATCCCACCACGCGGCAGAGCCTTGCAAGAAGCTACCGTGTCATTATTTGATATGCCAAAGAGCCGTGCAATTATAGACCTCATTTCCGCGACCTGGAAGGAATGGTTTGAGGCTCTTCGTAATTCCTGGGCGAGCAGGCCCTTAGGCTACACTAGCATGTGACAGGACATGCTGGAGGAATGTGTTACTGGGGGCCTGCTCGAGAAGCAAATCGGGGACAACGGAAGACAAGTGATACAAAGTGACCACCACTTTTCTACACAATTGTATTATTTGCAAGGAACATTTTAGTAGATTTTTTGCATTTTCTAAGTACAGCATCATGTTATTAGAGCCATTGTTCGATACAGACCTCTCAGAAACCAAGATGCGGGAGAAGTAAAGGAAAGTTCATTAGTTCAGTGCTGAGAACCTCTCAAACCAGAGACAGAAAAACCCAGCACTGAGGCCCCGCAAGTCCAAGAGAGTATGACTTGGAACCAGGACAAA
>JAJIBD010001520.1:0-40239 GCA_021461705.1 Cryptotis parvus | reverse complement strand
TTTTTTTAATTTTTTATTTTTACAATTACAAAGATATACAATTAAAAAGTTCATATTTGGGTTTTGGTCATACAGTGTTCCAGCACCCATCCCGCCAACAGTGCCCATCTCCCACCACCAACGTCCCGGTTCCCCCTCCCTCCCTCCCCAACAGGTTCTTTATTTCCTTCCCTTTCTCTCTCTTTTTCTTTTCCTTCCCCTCCAGACTATGTATTGCAGAACATACACTAAAGGGTTGTCATGTGTATCCTTTTGCCTCTATTTAATGCTCAGTTCTAGGTTGGCATTAGTACCCTCGACAATTGTTAGCACACTGTTCCATTTTCTGTCTTACCTAGCCTCTGACTCCCACACGTTTGTGATAATTTCCACCTTTGATAAGACCTCCTGATATATGTTTCACTTGACCTTGGATATTGGTATCTTAAAATGTACATATACATTTATGTTATGCAAATAAATGCAGTCATTCTGTATCTGTCTCTCTCCTTCTGGCTAATTTCGCTCAACATAATCTTCTCCATGTCCATCCATTTATAGGCAAATTTTATAACTTCATTTTTCCTAACAGCTGCATAGTATTCCATTGTGTAGATGCACCAAAGCTTCTTTACCCAGTCATCGATTTTCGGGCACTCTGGTTGCTTCCAGATTCTGGCTATTGTGAATAATGCTGCTATGAACATAAAAGTAGGGATGGTGTTTCCACTGCGTATTTTTGGTTTCCCTGAGTAGATTCTCAGGAGTGGTATGGCTGGGTCAAATGGGAGTTCAATTTCTAGTCTTTGGAGGAATGTCCATATTGTTTTCCAGAAAGGCTGTACCAGCCGGCATTCCCACCAACAATGGATGAGTGTCCCCTTTTCCTCACATCCACGCCAGCACTTGTTGTTCTTACTCTTTTGAATATGTGCCAGTCTCTGTGGTGTAAAGTGGTATCTCATTGTTGTTTTGATTTGCATCTCTCTGATGATTAGTGATGATGAGCATTTTTTCATATGTTTTTTTTGGCCATTCGAATTTCTTCCCTTGCTGAAGTTTCTGCTCATTTCTTCTCCCCATTTTTGATGGGGTTGTTTGTTTTCTTCTTGTAAAGTTCTACCAGTGCCTGATATATCCTGGATATTAACCCCTTATCAGATGGGTATTGGGTGAATATTCTTTCCCATTCTGTGGACTGCTTTTGTATCTTAGTCACTGTTTCTTTTGAGGTGCAGAAATTTTTTAGTTTCATGTAGTCCCATATGTTTATCTTTTCTTCTAGTTGCTTTGTTAGTGATGTTTCACCTTTGAAGATGCCTTTAGCTTCAATGTCGTGGAGGGTTTTTCCTATATTTTCTTCAATGTACTTTTATGGATTCAAGCCTGATATTGAGATCTTTAATCCATTTTGATCTGATTTTTGTGCATGGTGTTAGACACAGGTCCAAATTCATTTTTTACATGTCGCTGCCCAGTTTTCCCAACACCACTTGTTGAAGAGGCTTTCCTTACTCCATTTTAGACTCGTTACACCTTTAACAAAGATTAAATGATCATGTGTTTGAGGTTGGGTGTCAGGATACTCAATTCTATTCCATAGGTCCACAGGTCTGTTTTTATTCCAATACCATGCTGTTTTAATTACTACTGCCTTGTAGTACAGTTTGAAGTTGGGAAAGGTGATGCCTCCCATCTTCTTTTTCCCGAGGATTGCTTTAGCTATCCTTGGGGTTTATTGTTCCATACAAATTTCAGGAGCGTTTGGTCAATTTCTTTGAAGAATGTCATCGGTATCCTTATAGGGACTGCATTGAATCTGTACAGAGCTCTAGGGAGTATTTCCATTTTGACAATGTTGATTCTCCCCCATCCATGAACAGGGAATGTGTTTCCATTTTCTTGTGTCCTCTTTTATCTCTTGGAGCAGTGTTTTGTAGTTTTCTTTGTACAGGTCCTTTACATACTTGGGTAAGTTGATTCCTAGGTATTTGATTTTCTGTGGCACAATTGTGAATGGAATAGTTTCCTTAATATCCCTTTCTTCTGTTTCGTTATTTGTATATAGGAAAGCCACTGACTTTTTGGGTGTGTTGATTTTGGTGGTAGGAAATGGGCACTGGTGGAGGCGGGGTGCTGGAACACTATGTGACCGAAACCTCTAAACATGAACAACATTGTAATTGTATATCTCACGGCGGTACAATAAAATAAATTTAATTTTAAAAAATGGCAATGGTTGGGCCCGAGCAACAGTACAGCAGACGGGTGTTTGCCTTGCATGCAGCTTACCTAGGTTCTATCCCAGCATCCCATATCGTCCCCCGAGCACCACCAGGAGTAATTCCCTGAGTGCAGAGCCAGGAGTAACCCCTAAGTATTGCGGGGTGTGACCCAAAAAAGAGAAAAAAAGGGGATTACCTCTGGTTTTAAAGGCACACTGTTTCTGCTATACCACATATAAATACATACTTAGGACACAACAAAATTAAGTGGCTTTGGAAATAAGGGTTATTATACCCTGGGTGGTACCATTCCCTGTCTGGCGGTTCATGCTTGCGCCAGGGATGCTGGGACCATTACAGCAAAACATGACAGTACCCAGAGGGAGCATTGTTGGGCACTAAGGGGGCTAGTCTTAGGACCTGGATCTCTCCCATCATAAGGCCCTAACGGGGGACCCAGAAGTGGGCTCTGTTTTCAAGGCAGTAAGACTTCCAACAACCCCGCGTTTACATCCAGGAGAGAAAAACACCTGTTTCTAGGCCAGGATGAGTGCCTGGGCTTCTGAATACTTTGTTGCAATGGCTCAGGATGCTACTTGCACTTTGTATCCCTCTACTCAGAGAAAATTACACAAAAGGCCTGAGCGATGCTTAGTAAAGCTGAACTGATCTCCAGAACCACCGGGCCACACAAACACACCACACCCAGCCCCCTCCCTGCAGTGGTGTCTTTCTTTCTTTCCTTCCTCAGCAGCAGCAAGGCAGAAGCTTCTTCCAAGTCCTTCTCTCTCCTTTTTTGCAGGGATGAAGGCTGGCAAGATCTAGCTCTCCCACATTAGTGCGGGGGTTGCTGGGCAGGTCCCCCGACAGATGATGAGGGGCTAGGAGTCAAATTCGGGGGTCTCACATATATCTGATTTGTCCTCCATCCCTTGGAGCTATTTCCCCAGCCTCCAAAATGACTTAAAGGGGCAGGAGTGATAACACAGGGGGTAGGGCATTTGCCTTACACACAGCCGACCCTGGTTCTATCCCTGGTATCCTATATGGTCCCCCAGGCACTACCAGGAGTAACCCCTGAGCACCGCTGGGTGTGACCCAAAAAAGAAAAAAAAAGCCTTATCTGAGTCCAAAGAGCAAGTGCTCCCCCTCCCCATACTCTTGTGGGGGACTCGAGGTGAATTACCTTAGGGAAGAGAAGTGCTGAGAACTGGTTGGACCCTCAGCCATGCTTGAATCACATCCGTGCATACAGCTGTCTTCCGTGATCCAAGTGCTTCTCCCATCAGGGATGCCTCGTGGCAGATGGCAATATTTCTAGCCAGGGGACGTGTCTTAGGATGAAATTCAAGCCCAGAGAAGCAGCAGACAGTCCTCAACATCACCCAAGGAGCAGCGTGGCCACCGATGGCAGCCCACCCAGCGTGGAGCTGATGCTCGCTCACGTGAGGAACATTGACTGCTATGCCCAAAGGTGTCCCTACGCCAAGGGAGGTGTCCCACTGAGAAGGCAGGAACCCCTTCTGCTTGGGATTTTGTTGCGAAAATGAGTTTCCAAAGTAAATCAAATGCCTAGGACGCCCCCTTGCTCTGCCATCCACAAGCACCCACACTGTGGGCTCAAACCTGATTTCCACTGGCTGGGCGCCACGGAGGGATAACACCCCTCCTGTCTCTTTGAGCTGTGGTAACACATAGCATTACATTTACTACTTTTGGGGGTGGGGTGAGGAGAGAGTTGAGCCACAGGGTGGGGCTTTTGGGGGCAATCCGGCCCGGGATTGAACTGGGGTTGGCTGCATGCAAGGCAAGACCCTAGCCCTAGCCCCTGCACTGTGGTTCCAGCCCACACTTACCCTCTTCAAACCATGTTTAAGCCCACACTGCAGTAATGCCAAGTCCATGCTCACGGTTGTGTAATCGGCTCCCGGAACTCTTTTTAAAACCTTCTCTTTTTAGCCCACAGAACGTGGGGCTCCATCTGCACCTGCTGCTCACCCCAGAATGCTGCCTGCTTGTGTACACCCATATACACTGTGCGCGTGGCCACACAAATATCCACCCAGTGGTGGGGTAGAGCAAGGGTCATCTCTCAGGGCAACAGTCCAGGTACCCCCTCCCAGAAGGAATCAGCAGGCACAGGCTAGAAATCCACACATGCACTTCTAACGGTGTCCACTCCAGGACCAGAGTGGACACAGGTGTCCTGAGTCTGCAGGCCCTGGGAGGGCATAGGAACTACTTCCCCAGTTCTTGCCCATCACGTCCCAGGAGTCCACCTGCCAGAAAGGGAGAATATTCTACCGCCTGCCTGCTTGGGAGGGTGTCAGAAGAGAGAAGGGCTGCACTGTGGCTCGCGGAGCTGGGCGCCAGATGTGGTTCTCCAAGTCCGCCCCACACACTCCCCCACTCCCGGACTGCTCCCATCCTCCACTGTTCTTTGTTTGGAGCTACACCTGGCCATAGTGAGGGCTCACTCCTCGCTCTGTGCTCAGGAATCACTCCTGATAGTGCTCGGGAGAACACCCAGGGGGCTGAGAATCAAACCCAGGTCAGCCGCGTGCAAGGCTGTACTATCTCTCCAGCCCCATCCTGACACGAAACGCAATTCTTTTCTGTGTGCTCGCTTGAGTGATAGGCTCACGGAGCCGAATCAGTATTGGGAGGGGAAGTGAAGAAGGGAAACGGGAGAGGACACCCCCAAGTGAAGGCAGTGATGACTGTTCTTCCTCCCTGCCTCCCAGTAGCCCTCTGTCACCCTAAGGGAGACACTTCAGAATACAGGGCCACCTGCCAGAAACAGGCCGGGCCAAAGACCCACATGTGGAAGTAGGACAGACCTTGGATTCAGCTGCATGTCTCAGCACACACACAATGATTTTCCTTCCCCAGTCTACACCAACAATCCCTGTCCAATCCCAACAGTACACCCTTGTCTGCTGTACTGTCGCTCTGGGCAACCATTGCTGTTTTGATGAGAAATATTTGGGTTTTTGTCTGTTTTGGGTATCACTGTATCACTGTCTTCCCGTTCATCATCAATTTGCTCAAGCGGGCACCAGTAACATCTCCATAAGTCCTGTCTCATGCAAGTAGAGCCCAAGGGGCACCTACTTGCTCCAGGAACATAAAGAGCCTCAAACCATTATTCTCTGTATTCTCTTTTGGGGCTATGTCCCTCTGTGCTCAGAAATCATTGTCTGGTGCTACAAAAGTGCCACAAGCTCCTTGGCCCTGTCTGCATGGGGGTTTCCTCCTCGCTCTGCCAGATGATGCCCATTCATACATCAAGACTCAGCTCCATGCGGCCGCGGTCCACTAAAATAGTGAAACAGTAATGTCTTTTAATACACTGCATTCCACGAAGAGCAGGAAAGTTTGGTGGGAAGGAAATATAAAGAGGAAAGAAATGACATACAGGGGCCGGAGCGATAGCCCAGCTGGTAGGGCGTTTACCTTGCACGCGGCCGGCCTGTGCCGGCCCGGTTCGATCCCCCGGCATCCCATATGGTCCCCGAGCACGGCCAGGACTAATTCCTGAGTGCAGAGCCAGGAGTAACCCCTGAGCGTCGCCGGGTATGACCCAAAAAGCAAAAAAAAAAAAATAAAGAAAGAAAGAAAGAAATGACATACAGAACCCGCCAAGTGGTTGAGGTGCGGGAGGGGGAGGGAGGTGGGGACATTGGTAATGGGAGATGAGTTTGGGTGGAGGGATGCATGTTGGAACACTGTAGAACCAAAACTCTACATGAGCATCTTTCAATTGTATGTCTAAAATGGTGTAATAATATTGAGGGGGAATAATAAAATTTTTTAAAAAAGACTCAGCTCCAGAAAGATCCCTACTACGATGAGCCTCGTTTTCCCCTGGTACCCACCCCACACCAACCCCACTCCATTGGGGTTCTTTGTTCAGGCCTTGTTCAGGCCCCCAGAACAAGGTCTTTCAGAAAACGTAACATCTGCTGTCTTGACTATTTTGGTCCACTGTGGTTAGTTTGGTTTCTTGTTTTTTATATGGGGACCACACCCAACAGCACTCAGGTGGTGCTGAAGGATTATACAGCACCGTCTATCAGGATTGCTTGGACCCAACACATACGGCAGAAGGGATGACACATCAGATCTCAGTGAGCCCTCCCAGGGCACAAGAGTGTCCCCTGCTCATCTTCCATAATGCTCATTCCTGGGACACGTGCTCTAGGAACCCATCCACCATGCTGTGAGCAGCCAAGCAGCCTGAGCTGACACTCAGGCTAACTGCCTGCCACAAGTGAGTCATGGTAGGCTAGAGCCCGGCTGAGCCTTGGATTTCTGTTTTGGGTGCTTTTCGGTGGGAGAGCTGTATTCCCACACCCAGCTATGTTCGGATATTACTCCCATCTCTGCACTTAGAGATTATTCCCGGTGGGGCTTGGGGAACCATATGGGGTGCCAAAGACAGAATCTAGATATGCCGTGTGCAGGGCAAGCATCCTATCACTGTACTGTAGCTCCAGATCCACAGCTGAGCCTTTGGATGACCACAAGACTCCCCAAGCAAGGTCCACACAGCTGGGGTCAGGCCACTCAGAGTCATCAGAGACGACAATAAGGGTGTGTGTTCCCTGCCTTTGTTTGTGGCTGGTCTGTTAAGCAGCAGCACAGAACCAGAACAATGTCTGCCTGGTACCCAGTGGGACCAAGCACAAGAATAATGGAATCAGCTCTGACGCGATGGAATGAAGAAAGCAAGCAACCAATTAAATAGCTGCCGCTGGGGCCAGAGCAATAGTCCAATGGGTAGGGCCTTTTGCCTTGCACGCAGCTGGCTCGTGCTGGCCCGGTTTCAATCCCCGGCATCCCATATGGTCCCCCGAGCACTCCCAGGAGTAATTCCTGAATGCAGAGCCAGGAGTAACCCCTGAGCATTGCTGAGTGTGACCCAAAAGCAAAAAAAAAAAAAGTAGCTGCCGCCCTTCTCGCCATCTGTGGAAGGGGAGGAGGAGAGAAACTGGCTAAAGAGACCTTTACCTCGCTGCCAGCAAAACAGCAACGAGGTACCAAAGAATTATAAAGATAAGAATACCAGGGAGGTGGGACAGAGAAGCAGCTAAGGTACTTGCCTTGCACACAACTGCCTTTTTTTGCCAGGACCCCTGGCACTGCATATGATCCCCAAGTCCCACCAGGAGTAATCCTGAACACAGGAGAGGTAAGCCCTGGAGCACAGCCAGATGTGGCCCCAAAACCAAAAAAAAATTATTTAAATGTATATAACAGGTGTGGCCCCCAAACCAAAATAATGTATTATCAATGTATGGCACTTTGCCTTGCATGCAGCCAACCTGGATTCAATTCCTGGCATCCCATATGGTCTCCTGAGCACTGCCAGGAGTAATTCCTCAGTGAAGAGCCAGGAGAGGCCCCTGAGTGTGGTCCAAAAAAAGCAACAACAGCAACAAAGAAAAACAGGGATATACCTGATAACCTTTCAGTATCTGTATTGCAAAGCCCAATGCCCAATAGGGGGAGGGAGAGGGGGAGGGAAGGAGAGAGAGAGAGAGAGAGAGAGAGAGAGAGAGAGAGAGTGAGAGAGAGGGAGGGTGAGGGGGAGGGAGAAAGAGTGGAGAGAGGGAGAGAGAGTGGGGGGAGAGAGGAGAGAGAGGAGAGTGGGGGGGAGAGAGAGAGAGAGAGAGAGAGAGAGAGAGAGGAGAGAGAGAGAGAGAGCGCCTGCCATGGTGGGGGAGCACAGGGGGAGACATTGGTGGTGGGAAATGTATTCTGGTGAAGAAACGGGTGATGCAACATTGTATGACTGAAACCAATCATGAACTATTTTGTAACCAAGTATCTCATGCTGATACAATTAAAAAAAGAAAAACAAAACAGGCATGGGCACAGAGCCACACAAATATGGGCCTCAGCGGTGGCACCAGAACAAATCTTGCTGCTTGGGGCAACACATGTGCCTCCCCAAGAAAACAGAAGGAGTGGAGCCTCACACAGGAGGATGAGAAACTCAGGCAGGGTCTTCTAAAGTGCTCAGCTCCTGCCCTCTGCAAGACCATCTCAGGCACGACCTCCGCGGTAGCCTCTTCTCAGAGCAACAGGGAACTTGCGCTCCGGAAACAGGTGAGACCGCGTGTCTCACAGCAACACAGAAATGGGATGGACAGTGCACCCAGAAGAGAATGGAAACGCAAAGCCACTGTTCAGAAGACCCAACCAGGACATCCAACGGCAGAGGGGACACAGCATGCCATAAACGAGGCCTAGGAGCAGAGCTGGCGAAGCAGGAGAGAGAAGAAAAGTCCAAACACCCATAAGCCGTGGTCCTGAAAAAGCCAATGAAGAATGTAAAGGTTATAAAGAAAGCAGTAAAATCAAAAAACCTTTCAAATGCAAATAACTCAGCAAAATTCACATGGAAATGTCAGCAAGCTCTGATGAAATTTCAAAATTTGAGTGTGTGTGTGTGTGAAAGACTACTTAAAAGGGGAAAAATCACTGGTATTGATTTCTTTGCCAGGCTTGCTGAGCCTGGCAAAGCTTCTTGTGTTGTTTTTGATATGCCAAATTCCAGTAACAATTACATTAGGTCATTCCCATGACCTAATATAATGGTTTGAGGTTCTTTATGTTCCTGTAGCAAGCCGATGCCCCTGGCTCTACTGGCATGAGACAGGACATATGGAGATATTACTGGTGCCCGCTCTAGCAAATAGATGATCAACGGGAAGATCGTGATCGTGATCGTGATCGTGATTGATTTCTTTGGGAGAGTAAGTGCAGCAGGCATGAGAAAGGAGAGGGTACAGCGGGTAGAGTGCTTGCCTTGGTGCTGACCATCCCTGGCACAAGTGGTCACTCCCCCGAGCCCAGCCAGGAGTGAGCCCTGAGCACCGCAGGGTAGCCTCAAACCAAAAATAAATAAACACAAAGGATGGGAGTGGAGTCAAGGGAGTAAAGAAGAAAAGGAAAAGGACAGCAGAGAGCAAGAATATGGATTAAAAAAAACCAGCGATAACTTTTGGAGTTGAACAAGAGCAAGACACAGAGAACCTGTTTTATGATGCCAGGTAAACAGAAGTCCACAGAACACAAATTACTATAGTGGCAGGCGACAGATCAGAGGCTAAGGTCAAAGCCTGGCAGGGCGGACTGCTAAGGGGCATGGAACTTTTCAGGGATGTTTCGCATTGGAATAATACCACAGGTGCACTGAAACTCACTGACAAGCAATTAAAGGTACAATTACTTATAAGAGAATAAAATATTGGGGCTGAAGCAATAGTATAGTAAATAAGGCATTTGCCTTGCACTCTGCCACGCCAGGTTTGATGCCTACATTCTCTATGGTTCATTGAGCCGCACCAGGAGTGATCCTTGAGCGCAGGGCCAGGAGTAAGCCCTGAGCACTACCAGGTTTGGGCCAATCTTCCCCCGCCCAAAAAACAATAAAAATAAGTGTCAGATCCAGTGCAAAAGCTGCCTTACATGTATGAGGCCTCAAGATCAACACATCGCTAGGGTCATGCTTTCATTGTGATGCTCAACACACCTGGCCAGAGTGTGTGTGGTGCCTACTGGGGCTCGCATGCTCTTGTGGTGCTGGCGTCCCAGACAACAGAGCTGTTGGGGCGGGAGTGATTGTACAGCGGGGAGGGCATTTGCCTTGCACATGGTCAAACCGGGGTTAGATCCCAGCATCCCATATGATCCCCTGAGCTCTGCCAGGAGTAATTCTGAGTGCAGGGCAGAAGTCACCACTGGGTATCAGAACCAAGAAAGAGGAAAAGAGGGAGGGAGGCATGGAGGGAGGGAGGGGAGGGAGGGAGGGAGGGAGGGAGGGAGGGAGGAAGGAAGGAAGGAAGGAAGGAAGGAAGGAAGGAAATGTAAGACCAACAACAGAGCTATTCTGCAGCTATTGCTGAAGCTGTGACTGACCCCCATGGCATTGGGGCAGCAGCAAGATGCAAGGGAAAAAAATAAGGAAATCAGAGGTGCAGGAAACAGCACAGAGGCAAGGCCACAGAATCCTGGTCTGAGCCCCGCGCTGCATGCCCCCAGTACCTCTGGGTGCAGCCCTGGAGGCCCCCTCAGTATGGCCAGCAGCACCACAGATGAGTCCAAACATGAACTGTCCGAGTATCACAGAAGTGGTCTCTGGGCCCCAGAAGCACAGCTAGGGTCACACACACACACACACACACACACACACACACACACACACACACACACACACTCAGTTGCTTTTTACAGATTGGCTATAAGGGAGGAGACACTACAAAGAGCAGCAAATTCAATTTTAGTCCTTTATTTATTTATCTTGCTCTTTGCTTTCTGGGTCATACCCAGCGATGCTCAGGGGTTACTCAGGCAGTGCTCAAGGGACCATATGGGATGCTGGGGATTGAACCCGGGTCAGCAGCGTGCAAGGCAAACACCCTACCCGCTGGACTATCACTCCTCGACCACCCCTCCAAAGAAATAAGTTTCTTTATTTTTCAATCTTGGGGAAAGAACAATCAGAACCTGGAAAAGCCTCCAATGCAAGGGATTTTCCAAAGGGGACTTGGCAAGAAGCACCAAGCTCATGCCAGGCACACAGATAAATATTTGATGAGTAAATGAACAGAACGGGAAATTCCTGATGAACTCTGGATCTTCTCCCTTGCCTTGGGAAGGGAACCCCCTTTGTGGCCAGCTGAAATAAACCTTTCTTCTCACATATTGGAGAGACTTCTCTTCCACATCAGAGAAATCTTAGACTTTTTTAGCCCCATGTTCAATGTGCCAAGAATAATTCCACTTTTATTTGAATCAAATCAAATTAAGGAGAGGGAAATGAAAGCGTCTACCGTAATGAGATCAACGTAATAATCAGATCAATAGTAACACAAATGCCGCGCCACGCTGGCAGTACTGTGGACTGCTTATTCATGAACGCTTCGCTACCACTTTGCGCCGCTCATAAAGCAATCCTGGAGCGGATTCAAGAATCCTCATCTGGGCGGAGCGATAGCCCAGCGGGTAGGGCGTTTGCCTTGCAGCGGCCGGCCTGTGCCGGCCTGGGTTCGATCCCGGCGTCCCATATGGTCCCCGAGCACCGCCAGGAGTAATTCCTGAGTGCAGAGCCAGGAGTAACCCCTGAGCATTGCGGGTGTGACCCAAAAAGCAAAAAAAAAAAAAAAAAGAATCCTCATCCCTGCAGTTTATGCACCGGCTCGGAAGAGCTGGCTGCATCCTCGTCCTCGTCCTGCAGAACAGGACCTTTGCCATTGCAGAAACCATTTTCCCTCCTTTTGTCTTCTACTTTTTTGAAATCTGACACCACCAAATTAACCTAATAGGCAAATAAGGGGTGGGGAATCAGACACAGTGGAACACACACACACACACACACACACACACACACACACACACACACAGGCAAACAGGTCAAGAATCATTTTTAAAAATCATCTAGGGGCCGGAGAGATAGCCCAGCGGGTAGGGCATTTGCCTTGCACGCAGCTGACCTGGGTTCGATCCCGGCATCCCATATGGTCCACTGAGCACTGCCAGGAGTAACCCCTGAGCATTGCTGGGTGTGAACCAAAAAAGCAAAATAAAAAAATGAATGAATGAATGAATGAATGAATGAATTATCATCTAAACTGTACTGTTCAGATCCATTATAAGAATCCATTATGAGTACAGCTTTCGGAGCTGAGAATGTCTCATCTCATCAGGTCATCATGCTATCCTAAAAAAGTTCGGGGACTGGAGTGACAGTACTACGGTAGGGCATTTGCCTAGCATGCGGCCTACCAGGGTTCAATCCTTGGCATCCTACATGGGCCCCGAGCACCACCAGGAGTAATTCCTGAATGCAGAACCAGAAGTAACCCCTGAGCATTGCAGGGTATGATCCAAAGAAAGCAAAAATAAATTTATAAATAAAAATAAATAGACAAACAAACAAAAGGTCCAGACTGTGGGTGTCCCCACTGCATGGTTGGTATAACAAAGGTTCAGGAGAAATTCTAAAGGTGCCAAGGCCATAGTACACCTGGGAAGGCGTTTGCCTTGCATGCAGCAGACTGAGGTTTGATCCCCGGCATCCCATATGGTCCCCCGAGCACGTCCAGGAATAATTCCTGAGTGCAGAGCCAGGAGTAACCCCTGAATGTCACAGGCTGTAAACCAAAAAAAAAAAAAAAAAGAGAGAGAGAGAGAGATACAGACAGACCAGCAGGCAGGTGGGCAGACAGACACAGACAGACAGACAGACAGACAGGCGACAGACAGACAAAGGTGCCGTTCCCTCTACACAGCTGCTTTGCTTCAAAACTGCTCACCTCCCTCTGGGAGAGGTCTGAAGTCTTTAGGGTGGACACCTTGCTCGGAACCAGAGGGCATAACAATCGCACTTTATTCACTGCTGCTGGCTACTTTCTCCCTGCACCTACAGGCAGAGGACGGTTCCTTGACGGGTGACGATATCGACAAGACTTTTCTGTCCACCTCAGCACACTTCAAACCTCAGAGGAAGTGTCGGCAGGGCCGGGTTTGGTTTAAATCGGTGAGCACGCCAAGGCGAGCACTAGCAGACAGACGCGCCCTGCCACATGAAGTGCCAGCCTGCCCCTTCCTACAGTCCCAACAGCGCGGGAGCCCGAGGAGAGGAGCTGTGAGTGGACACACCCCCTCAGCTCCCACTTGGCACCTGGGCAGTGCCCACGGCTGTGCCAGCTAAGCCCAAGCCAAGGAGGAGGAGGAGGGGCTGGATTCAGGCTGGAAGCCGAAATGCAACTTTCACGATAAGCCAGGCATGCTTTGGGGTCTGAAGGGGTGCAGGCCAGCCCCAAAGGCACACTTCATTCAACCCGAAGTCGGAATGATCTGATGCAAAGGCAACCAAGCTTCCTTGGGTCCGTTCCCCAGGAAAATGACCTTTAAATAAACAGAAAAATGACTACAAGAGTATGCCACCCGCACGGCAGAGCCTGGCAAGCCTCCCGTGTCATATTTGATATGCCAAATACCAGTAACAATTATAAACCTCATTCCCATGACCTGATGGAATGGTTTGAGGCTCTGTATGTTCCTGGAGCAAGCAGGTGCCCTTGGGCTCTACTAGCATGAGACAGGACATATGGAGATGTTACTGGTGCCCGCTCGAGCAAATCAATGATGAACGGGAAGACAGTGATACAGTGATACAGTGAAATAAACAGAAAGCAACCCCCAATTACAATTACATTCAAGGCTTACTACTGTCTCCCCTTGCTGTCCCCACCCCCACTCCACCCCACATGGTTCCAGCACCCTCCAGGTTGGAGGTTAGGTTGGGGGACGGGGAGAATGACCCACTTTGGGACACTCTGGTCTAATCTACCATCCTACAGAAGGATACTTTCTAATTTGCTTTCTTTTTAGAAATTAGAAAGGATACTTTCTAATTACTGTTTTTACTGGTTTGGGCATATTGAATACGGCGTTGGACAGCTTGCCAGCCTCTGCCGTGCAGGCGATATACTCTCAGTAGCTTGCCGGGCTCTCTGAGAGGGGTGGGAAGAATATACTTGGTAATTTACAGATGTATCACGCAGCCGCAAAGCAGCACACAAAGGGGAGAGCTGGTAGCAGCTCTTCCTGGTGTATCTGTGGCCCCTAGCCCACCATCTTGGCCGCAGCTTCTGACTCACCGGCCGCAGCCCAGCACGCTAGACTAGAGCCGTTACCAACTGGATCCCACGGGACGTCAAAAAATCACGTGGCTGCCCACCTACAAGATGGTCAGACTTCTTCGTCAAGACCCTGAACGAACGGTTTGAGGCTCTTCGTATTCCTGAAGCAACCAGGTGCCATTGGGCTACACTGGCACATGATAGGGTCAAATGGAAATGTTACCAGTGCCCGTTCAAGCAAATAGACGAATAACAGGATGTCAAGTGTTCAAGTGACTTTGCGTCTTATCCTGATAATGTTACAAATAAAGACCTGTAGTCCGTTTGGGCTGCTCTGTGCGGACTACTGCCAACAGTGGAGGCAAATACCGCCCCTGAGACCCAGGCAGGAGCAGTGGGCCAGGCTGGCAAGAGCACCTGGGAGGAAGAGGAAACCTTCTAGGTCATGCCAGAAGCTTCCTGGACCCCTAATGCAACAGGCCCAGCAGGCCAGAACCGCTGCGGAGACGATGTGGGAGGAGAAAGCGGCGAGAATGTGGGTGCCCGGAGAAAGCCTGGCCAGAGAGCTGCAGGCCCCAAGGCGTGTCAGGCGAATCACTGAATCGGCCCCACCGTTACCTCCCAGCACCCCTGCTTTCACGGTCTCTAGCTTGAAAGTGGAGGACCAGGGCCCCGTCTGTCACCCATCAGCAGGACAGGGTGCTCTGAGGGGGACTGCAGGAACAAGGGCTGGTGTCAGCAGTGACCAGAGCATTAAGGGAGGGTCCCACACAGCCTGCAAACGGGGGCCATGGTGGAAGCTCTTGCCCCTCTTCTGTGACCTGCATCAGGAAAGAAAACCAACTTCTTAAGACAGGCAGGAAAAGCAAGTCGCACGCATGCACCAACGCCGGAGATGAGGGCCCAGCTCCTGCAGAGACTACGTTTGTCCACAGGGACGGGGACAGAGTGGGGGCCAGCAGAGCCCTTCCCTGCCTCCCCTCGCCCTTCCCGGCTGTGAGCATCTATGAGTGCACTTCAGACCACGCGGGTTTCCAAAAAGGCCTATTTGCCAGAGTCCTGATGTTTGAGTTTCTTTTTATTATATTTATTTATGACGGGGGTGAGTTAAATATTTTCTTCTTAACCCAAAGTCAACTTTTATTAGGTAACAGAGCAACTGCAGAACAGTCTTCTCTCAAATGTGGACACTCTCAAAGGGACGAAACAATGCGGCAGCATGGTCCCCAAGTCCCCCACCTACCGAGTCTCACACACAAAGAACAGCTACCACGCACAGCCAGGCTTGGTCTTAATATAACTTCGCCTCTGTTGCCAATCAGCTTAGATAGCACAGCTTTAAATACTAACTTTTACATTTAGAATTTTTTTTTTGTTATATCACCATGATACATTTAGATTTCCTTTTTTTTTTTTTTTTGCTTTTTGGGTCACACCTGGCGATATTCAGGGGTTACTCCTGACTCTGCAGTCAGGAATAACTCCTGGCAGTACTCGGGGGCCTATATGGGATGCTGGGGATTGAACCCAGGTCGGCTGCATGCAAGGCAAATACCCTACTCGCTGTGGTATCGCTCTGGCCCAGCACTTAGATTTCTTAAGTGTAAAAGAATTCCTTCTTTTTTATGGGCCAGAACAATAGTACAGTGGATACAAAACTTGCCTGCATGTGGCCAACCTGCGCACAATCCCCGGTACCACATATGGTCGCCTGAATCCTGCTAGCAGTGATCCCTGAGCATGGAGCCAGGAGAAAGCCCTGAGTAAAGCGAGGTGTGGTGCCCCAAATAAAACAAACTTTCATTCTCTGAAATTTAATTTTCAAAACTGCCATCATTGACAAAACTAGCTCTCTAGTGCTGGATATCTGGGCTCTTATCTTTTGCTGTTAACACTGCATAAGTGTCCTGGTACACACATCATTTAGCACATGTCCATCTATTGAGTCAACAGGTATTTGTGTACCTACCCCATCCTTAGCTTTGTTCCTGCCCTAAAATTAGAGCAATTAGTAACAGGACAGCCTCCCAGCACCACGGGGAGTAGAGTGAAGGGAGATATACACCACGGCTGGTGGTGGTGAATGCCCTCTGGGTAAATCAGGGAAATCTAAAGCAACTGACTCAGGTTGCAAATTAGAATTATCTGGAAAGCCCAGTTTTGGAAAACACAGGTACCCGGGCCAATCTAGATTCATGAAATACAAATTTCTTCAGACATTTTTCAGATGATGCTTAGTGAAACCAGATGAGCTTATTCTAAAACAGAGCATCTCAGGGATGGAGAGATAGCACTTACCTGCCTTGTTCGCAGCTCACCTGGGTTTGATTCCAGAAGCCCATATGGTCCCCTGTACCCAGAAATAATTCCTGAATACAGAGCCAGGGGTAACCCTTGAGCATCGCCGGTATGGCCCTCTTCAAAAGAATAAAGCCCAGGGGCCGGAGGCGATAGTCCAGCGGGTAGGGTGTTTGCCTTGCACGCGGCTGGCCCATGCCGGCCCGGGTTCGATCCCGGCATCCCATATGGTCCCCTGAGCACTGCCAGGAGTAATTCCTGAGTGCAGAGCCAGGAGTAACCCCCTGAGCATCGCTAGGTGTGACCCAAAAAAAAAAAACTGAAAAAAGAATAAAGCCCACAATAATAATAGTACTGTTACAAAAATAATTATAACAGGAGACTTTGTTGTCATTTTTATTTACTTCCTAAATTTCTGTAGCTCCTTTTACTCATTACCATCCTCACTGTCTCATTTGCCAAGGAAAATCAGATGGGCTGGACATGTAATGCGATTTGGGAGCGACCGCTGGACTAGAGCCGTTACTGACTGGATCCCACGGGATGTCAAAGATCACGTGGCCACCCACCTACAAGATGGCCAGACTTCTTGGTCAAGACCCTGAACAGTTTGAGGCTCTTCATATTCCTGAAGCAACCAGATGCCATTGGGCTACACTGGCACGTGATAGGGTCAAATGGAAATGTTACTGGTGCCCGCTCAAGCAAATCGATGAATAACGGGATGTCAAGTGATCAAGTGATCATCCTCACTACCATACTGATTTTTTTAATCATAAAAGGCTTTGAAAATAATTTTTTTTCTTTTTTTTTTTTTTTTTTTTTTTTGCTTTTTTGGGTCACACCCAGCAATGCTCAGGGGTTCCTCCTGGCTCTGCACTCAGGAATTACTCCTGGCGGTGCTCGGGGGCCATATGGGATGCCGGGGATCGAACCTGAGCCAGCATGGGTCGGCTGCATGCAAGGCAAACGCCCTACCCACTGGGCTATCGCTCCGGCCCTAATTTTTTCTTTTTTTAAGACCCTGTGATGAGGCTGGAGCAATAGCACAGCAAGTAGGGGTATTTGCCTTGAGCGTGGCCGACCTGGGTTTGATCCCATCCCCAGCATCCCATATATCCCCCCACCCCACCCCAGAACTGCCAGGAGTAATTCCTGAGTGCAGAGCTAGGAGTAACCCTTGAGCATTGGTGGGTGTGACCCATAAAGGAAAAAAAAAGACCCTATGATGTCGGATGTTCGAATAGCAGTGCTATATACGGAACTGCCATAAGAGAACCAGCAACCCCATTATACCCTCACTTCCTTCTTTCCCACAACAAACCCCAGTTAGCAAACTAAGCTCTTTTCAAAAAATTTTAACTTTATTTAAACACTGTGATCTACAAAGTTGTTCACAATAGTTGATTCAGGTATTTGATATTCCAACACCAGTCTCACCACCAACGTGACCTTACTACTATCAAAGACCCTGATTTCCCACCCACCCCATGCCTACTTGGCAGGCACCAATTAATTAGCTTTATATTGCTTATTACAATACACTGTACTTTGTTTTGACTGCTTTTGTGTTTTTACTTTTCCCTTGTTTTTCTATTTGGTTTGGGGGACTAATTCATAAAGAAATCAAAATGTGCTTCTCCATTTGTAAAGTGCATACAAATCACCTCGGGAGCAGGTCAAATAAAAGGATTCTGACTCAGGGTGTCTGGGGAGTCTGCATTTCCGATCAGCTCCCGGATGATGCCAACACCACTGGCCCTGGGGTCAGACTTAGAGTCGAAAGGGTCTATGGCAACTGTCGAAAGCAGCTGGAAACAGGGGAGACAAGATTAACAGACAGACAAGCAAGCTTTCACAAGACAGCGAGCTAAAGCAGCTGGCAAGGGCATTACTTCTAGGAGAGGATCAGCTTAGGAACCAGGGCGAGTCTCGGGAAGCAAGAGGAGGGCACTGAGGTCTTTGGGGAGGGGAACGTGACCTACACAGGTGGTGCTTTCGTTGTGTTCAGAACAGAGATGGATGGGGAAGAAGGAACCGGTTCAAAGGAAACCGGAAAACTGGCCAGATAATCAGGCATGTCGGTTAATACTGACAGTGAAGCTGGAATGCAGAGAGAGAACAGAGAACAGCGACATGCTATGATGGGGTCGGAGAGGTAAGGAAAGAGGCGAGAAACGTGTGGTGTGGGCTAGTGAGATGGCTCCAGGGGCTTGGCTTTGCATGAAGAAGCCCCCTAGTTCAAACCCAAGCACGGCTCCGTCCCCTGACCACTACTGGGACTGACCACCCTAAACACCAAGCCTGAAGGACCCCCCAGGCATAACATGAATGGTCCAAAAAGAAAGGAAGAAAAGAAGGGTTTCAACTACTCCAAAGTAATTATAAGATGCAGACGGGGAAGAAAATAATCAGTCTCACAGAAACACTCTGAAGCCTACACCCAAACATTGCATTATCATATTATTCTTCCAGAGATGGTTTAGGTGCTCCAGAGCATGCAGGAACCATGGCTGGGCGAGAACAGGGAATAGAAAACAGAAGGGTGGAGAAGAGGAGGACAGCTCGCTGCAGAGCCCAGAGAGGAGGGAAATGCTCTCCGAGAGAGAACGGAAGAAGCACGTGCTGTGCTCCGAGTGTGAGGAGGCCGAGCCATGAAGAGAAGACTCCCCTGGGAGGAGTAATGAAGAGTAGAATCAGCCTGGCTGATAGCACGGGGGCAAGGAAAACTGCCACTGAACCAGGGGTCTGGAAACCGGGGTCCCAACCTCGGCGCTTGCCACCAACGAACAGGGGTGGGGGGGGGGGCTGAGGGAGCAAGTCACTTCTGGCTCTGAACCAGAGCTCACTCAGCTGATGAGTAAACGATGAGCTTCCAGGCCTCTGTGGCTCTTGCTCCCGGATCCTGCAGCGTAACTGCAGTGACTCCGCTGAGAAGTGAGCAAGGAGGACAGCACCTGGACCCGGGGGCTGGACGCCCAGGCCCTGGGAGGCAGATGGCGAGGCAGATGGCAGCAGTGCGCAAGGGAGGAGACTGGCAGGGACAGGAGGGAGTGGGCAGAAAGCAGTGAACCCTAGAAACCTCTCTAATGAGGGAGATCCGGAAAGACGGAGAATGTGAGATGGGAAGAAGGGACGGGGCGAGGGTACAGCAGAACTCAGCTTCTTTCTCCCTGACCTGGAGGCTGCTTTGCCTAAGAGAGACCAGTCACGCGGCTGCAGAGAGAGCACAGGAGATAAGATGGCTGATTACCCGCAGCAGACCCTCGTTCAAATCCCCAGCACCACATTAAGTCCCTTGCGCTCAGTCTGAAGCAGAGCCAGGAGGAGGAATAGTGCCTGAACCATGTCAGGTGTGGCCCCAACCTTGCACAACAACAACAACAAAAGAACAGAAGAAGAAAAGACAAAGAACAGTGTGTAACGCAAAGCGAGGTACCCAAGAAAGGCGCAGAGGCTCAGGAGAAGCGAAGCCAGTTCCGGAGGGGTGGTGATGGGTGGCGGGCGGCGTGGCGGTGACCACAGAGGGGTCTGAGCAGACCCAGGTTCCAGCCCCGGCCTTGTTCTCTTTCTAGGACAAGTTCTTTCACCTCCCAGTGCCTACATGTCGCCAGATGTCAATGGGGAATGAGAGGATGAGAATCACAATCGCACAGGGGAAGAGTACTGGATAATGCAGGAAAGCTCCTGCCCAGTCACAAATGCCTACAGTGGTTCCAAACTCGGGGGCAGAGTGACAGCACAGCGGGGAGGGCGTTAGTCTTGCACGCAGCCAACCAGGGTTCGATCCCCAGCATCCCATAGCACTGCCAGGAGTAATTCCTTAGTACAGAGCCAGGAGTAACACCTCAGAAATCGCTAAGTGTGACCCAAAAAGAAAAAAAATTCTTGATTTTTCTAAACAAGAAATGAGAATTTAAATTTCATTTACTGTCGGGGAAGCCGCCGGGGTCCCCAACAGTGTCAGGACAGAAGTTCTCTTCTACCTCCGAGGATGCCGGGAGAACAGATGAAAACTCACGAGTCGGTGCAGTTCCAAAAAAGGCTTTTTAATAGTACAAAAGTTCTTCCACAGCACTCCAATATAATGAACAAACTCTAGCTTTGGTCCGAACTAGGACCATACAAAAGAGCCTAAGTCTCCCACCAAAGAGAGAGGATGTCACCCGAGCTGAGTCCTACCCAGAAGGAGCACAAGGCCAAAGAGCAAAAAGCCAAAAGCAAAAGGCCGAAAGCCAGGAGCAAAAAGCCGAAAAGCTAAAAGGCCCAAAGCCGAAAGGGCCTGAAGTCAGTCCCCTTATATACACCAAAGTATCCAGGGAGGGTCGTGTCAACAAAGAACTCTAAACAGAGTGTGTTGCCACACCCTACTGCAGGTATAAACAAAGGTTAGCCAAGGTCTAATTCTTTCTACCGAGATTATCTCTTATGTAAAACACTGGAGAGAGAGAGGGCTGATATAAAGAAATACATCTTAATTCATGAGCTTCATGTGATCTAGATGGTACCCACAAGGTCCTTCTTATTATTATCTGCACCAGGGTGATTCTGAGTATCTTGTTCTCGTGTACTGAAAGGGTCACACTCGCCTGCTTAGAGCAAACTAGTATGATCCTTCCTATAGTCTTCCTATAGTCTCAACGTATCCTGGTAAATTCTAACTGTCCCACGCTGGGTGCAGTGGGTATAAAGAGGAGCTGTGCCCAATCTAGAAAGTATAGAAGTCTTAGTAGATGTGTAAGTCAGAAGTTATTCAATCAAGGTGACTTCTGTAACTGCCACACCCTCTAGAAGTGTTTACATAGAAGAGAGGTCTCATTAGAATGAATCTTGGCTTAAACAGATTAAGCTGGGAGTGGGCAAAACAACAAAGCTCCCAGAATAGCTAAACCTGTCCTCCAACAATTTACGTCTTACTAAAGACCAGTTCTGCTCCTCACTTCTATTGCCTGTGGGCATTAGTGGTCAACTCAAACCATGCAGGCAGTCTTGGACACACCGGCAAAGATCAGTTACTGGCCTGACACACTCATAACTTCTGAAGGCTGGAAAGGAATACAGAATTTCCCATTATTATTTAGACCTAAAAACGGTGATTCAAATTCTCATTGAAGCCCAATACTGGCCATTATTTTTTTTCATTTTTATCGAACACTGTGAATTACAAAGTTACAGTTATTTATGATTAAGTTTCAGTTGCGCAATGTCCAGCCCCAGTCCCTTCACCACTGCCCACTTCCCAATGTGCCCAGCTGCCGTCCCCCTTGCCCCCAACCTGCCTCTATGGCAGGCACTTTTTCTTATTCTATTTTCTCTTTCAGGCACTGTGGTTTCCAGTAGTTACCAAGAGGGTGTCAGGCAGGTCCCTCTACCTCCTGTCAGCACCCAGGCCTCGTCCAGTGACCACTTCCCTCTGTCACTGTCACAGTGGTCCCTTCCCTGCCCAATCTCCACTCCCCACCCCGTCCCTGGCAAGCTTCTTACTAAGGACCGGTTCTGCTCTTTATTTCTATTGCTTTTTGGGCATTAGTGGTCATTAATATAAAAGACAAAATGCAGTTACCATTAATAGGCAATTGAGGCTGCCTTCAAATAGGCTTCTCGCTCTGGAGTTTCTTTCACTCCAACACATCACTGATAAGTGTCGTGGCATTCTGTAATGACTCCATTACCAAGCCAGTGTGGTTCTTCACAGGCTCCTCTCCTGCCTCGCTTCCTGGAGCTATAATCCCTACGAAGCAAGTTCATCTACCCGTGCCTTGCCCCTCACCAATCATGGCATGTGAAGGGCCCAGGGAAATCTAGGGGGCACAGCAATGGTCCAGCAGGTAGTGCGCTTGTCTTGCACATGGCCCACTCGGGTTCAATCCCGGCATCCCATATGGTCCCCTGAGCACCACCAGGAGTAATTCCTGAGTGCAGAGCCAGGAGTAAACCCTGAGCACTACCAGATGTGACACCCTCAAAAAAAAAAATCTTTAAGCAATGCACAAAAAGCCCAGTGCCCAATTACTGAGATAAGTCCCGAAATAAACAAGATTTCCTTGACCAGAAGAGAGAGAAAGACTGCTCAATTGCATTTTTGCAGCAAATACGCTGATATCAGCAGGGTTTCAAGCCCAGTTCCTTAGACTAGACTAATGAACAGCCCAACAAAGGCCTAAGGATCCATTTCGCAACACTTACTCTATGACATTTTCAGTTTGTTTGTTCCTGGCTTCTGTGCTCAGGGATCACCCCTGGAGGTGCTCAGGGACCATATGCAGTGCAGGGAATCAAACCTGGGTCAGCAAGGCAAGTGCCTAAACCCCTGTGTTATCGCTCTGGCCTCTTCTGCAACCATTTTTGTTCGAATTACAGTAAATTATCCTTCATCTGAACATCTGAACACTGACTTATCGCAGGCTCACATCAATTCCAGAATTTCCTTAACTCCAAAGGAAGATAATCTCTGACATAACACAATATACAGAAGTCTCTCAGACTATCATAGAATCAATCCATCTTAGCCCTTCAAGACTAACCATAAGATGGATTGTTCAGGGCTGGAACAATAGCACAGAGGGTAGGGTGTGTGCCTTGCATGTGGTCGACCCAGGTTCAATCCCCACCATTCCATATATTCCCCCAAGCACCGCCAGGAGTAATTCCTGAGTGCAGAGTCACGAGTAACCCCTGAACATTGCTGGGTGTGGCCCAAATACCCTCCCCCCCAAAAAATATTTTTTTAATCACACTCAACGATGCTCAGGGGTTACTCCTGGTGGTGCTCGGTAGACCACTTAGGATGCCAGGGATCGAACCTGGGTCAGCCGTGGGCAAGGCGAACACCCTACTCGCTGTGTTATCGCTCAGGTCCCAAATTTATATACATATAAAAAAAAGTTTGTTCAGAACCAGAGTAATAGTGCAGCGGTTAGGGTGCTTGTTTTGCATGCGACAACCCAGGTTTGATCCCTGGCGTTCCATATAGTCCATAGTCCCTAAGTCCTGCCAGGAATGATCCCTAGGCAGTGCTGGGTGTGCGTGGAAAAAAAAAAAAAGTTTGTCCGTATTGGCTAAAAACAAAACAAGCCAAAAAAGAACTTTGAGGTATCTGCATGACGGGAAAGGGCCCTCTTTCAGCAAATGAAATTGGGAAAACTCAACCATCATATGCAAAGAATAGGTCGGACCCTCTGACATATGAAATTTCACAGAAAAATGAATTCAGAATGGAAAATGGGCTTCAATCTCAAGCTATGGAACTTGGGGTCAGAGAGGCAGTAGAGCAAGCGGGTTAGGCATTTGCCTCCCATGCAAAGTGACCCGGGTTCAGCCCCCTGCAACCCATATTGGTCCCTAGACCACTGCCAGGAATGATCACTGAGCGCAAAGCTGGGAGTAAGCCGCGAGTTCTGCGAGGTGTGGCCCCAAAATCCAAATGTAAAAATTCCTGGAAGAAAACAGGGGGAAACCGGGGCTGGAGAGATAGCCCAGCGGGTAGGGCGTTTGCCTTGCACTCGGCCGGCCCATGCCAGCCCGGGTTCGATCCCCAGCATCCCATATGGTCCCCGAGCACCGCCAGGAGTAATTCCTTAATTCCTGAGTGCAGAGCCAGGAGAAACCCCTGAGCATTGCCGGCAGTGACCCAAAAAGCAAAAAAAAAAAAAAAAAGAACAGGAAAACCTTCATGTTGTATTTGGAATCATTTCTTAGCTAGGATCCAGAAATACAGGCAACAAAAGCAGAACAAGTCAAATGGGACTACAGAAAACTTTGAAACTTTTGTGCAATGGACATAATCAACAAAGTTGACAGGCAGCCTCTGAATGGAAAGAAATGTCTGTCACCTGGATGAAGGGCTATAAACAGAATGCCAGACTATAAACAGAATTCTAGGGCCGGAGCGATAGTCCAGCGGGGAGGGTTTAAGTTTGATTCCAGCATCCCATATGGTCTCACCAGCCTAGCCAGGAGTAATTCCTGAGTGCAGAGCCAGGATAACAAGTGAGCTTCGCCAGGTGTGAACCCAAAAAAAGAAAAAAAAATTCTCACCATTCAAAAGCAAAAAAATAAAAAATCAAACCGTCTCATTTTAAATGAGTAAAGAGCGGACGAGAGCACGTACAGAGGGTACTGGCCTTGCAAGCAGCCAGCCATGGTTCAAATCGCCAGCACGGGTGATCCCTCAAGCATCGTGAGGGGTTAATCCTGAGCATGGAGTCGGAAATAGTCCAAGAGAAAGTCCCCACGCAATTCCAAAAACACCACCCCACAGAAAAGAGGGGAAAATGTGATAGATATAATGAAACGCTTTTGTCTTCAAAAAGGAAACTGCCATAACATGGGAGCCCAGGGAAATTAACTGCCCTCCCCTTCTGCACCTCCAGCCCTCTTCCAAGATTCTTGACCCCTACCCTGAACTCAGGTAGCGGCCACAGTGACCATCTGAAGGCCAAGGTGCCCTGCTCCTTCTTCCCTCGCTGAATATTCACCTGGCTCCCAGCAGCCTGGCTCCAGCGCTCCCTCTCTGCCACTGAGCCGCACAATACGGCCCTTGCTACCTCGCCGGCTGCACCAACCCGCTAACACCTGTCCCTGCAACCTGACCCTGCGCTCTCCCACACCCCACTTTCCTGCTTGAGTGACCCGTCCTCCATCCCTTTGAAAAATACTTACTTGTGCTGCTGGGGAGAGAGCTCCAAGGGCGAGGAGAGCAAAGTCTAGCATCAGATCCCAAAGTCTGGCAGATGTGGCCTAGTAGCCCACAGCACCTCTGGGCCTGAGCCCCCCATACCACCAGGCCAAGTACCGCTGAGGGGAAACATACAACAGCTAGGGGGTTCTAGCTTCTCCCTACAACAATTCCCCAAAAAAAAAAGAGAAATATATCTATTTAAGGGCTAGAAAGTACAGTGGGTAAGGCACTTGTCTTTGCACGCAGCCTACCCAAGTTCAATCCCCGGCATCCCATATGGTCCTCTAAGTACTGCTAGGAGTAATTCCTGAGTGCAGAGCCAGGAGTAACCCCTGAGCATCACCGGCTGTGACCCGAGGAGGGAGGGAGACAGGGAGGGTGGAGAAGGAGGGAGGGAGGGAGGGAGAGGGAGAGAGAGAGACAGAGACAGAGACAGAGGGAGACAGAGAGAGACAGAGAGAGGAAGAGAGAGGAAGACAGCGAGACAGAGAGAGAGAGAGAGAGAGAGAGAGAGAGGAGACAGACGGAGAGAGACAGAGAGAGAAAGAGGGAAGAGAGAGAGGGAGACAGAGAAAGAGAGACAGAGAGGAAGAGAGAGAGAAGCCAAGACTCACGGTGAAGGGTTGCAGGAAGGGTCGTGGAGGCGCGGCAAGATAAAGAAACCCGCCCCAGGCTGCAGAACCACCAAATATATTTAGCTCTTCACATGCTACCGCTACCAACTGGGCATGCGTCTCTCTTCAGTGCTGGATCATGAAACTCTCAAGGTAGAGACCCTTTTTTCTTCTTTCTTTCCATCTGTATGTCCCCAGCGTCTAGTGCAGAATAAGACCCGCAGCAGAGGCTCTGGGGAAGCAGGCTTGAGCAGTGCTGCACTCCTCAGGCCCAACATGCTTTAGGCTCCTCTGCCTCCCTTCAGACAGGAGCCCTGAAACGCCTTTCTAGCTCCTGCTCTCGCTGCTGCCCACTCCTTTCGCCCTCCCGCCTCCAACAGTAATTCTGACCCCTCCCCTCCTTTGGCAGCCAAAATTCAGAATTCTATGAGGCAAGACAGACAGGAGAGAATCAGAACACAAGTACGGCAGGTGGGCACTTGCCCTGCCCATAACCGACGCCGGACTTGATCCCCGGCATCCCATATGGTTGCCTGAGCACTGCCAGGAGTAATTCCTGAGTGCGGAGCCAAGAGTGACCCTGAGCATTGCTCAAAAACAAACAACAAAATAGAAGACAAGAGAGCACAAGCAGAGGACCCTAACATTATCTAGGTGGAAGACCCAAGTGCTCACGTAATTGGTGCCAAGCTTCTCAAAATAGTGCTCCAGACCCTGTAGGACATTGCATCGGAGTGAGTTTTCAATCCCGGTGGAGGGTCAAGAAATACTAGGCAGGGGCCATGGAAATACTACAACAGGTACAGAGATTGCTTTGCACATGGCGGACCTGGGTTAGATCCCTGTCATTCCATATGGTCCCCAAGCACCAACAAGAATATTTCCTGAGTGCGGAGCCAGGAGTAACTCCTGAGCATTGCTGGGTGAGACCCAAAAAAGCCAAAAACAAAACCAACAATAACAACAACAACAAAAATAACCAGGGCTGAGAGAGACAGTACAGCAGGTAGGTCATTAATTTGCCTTGCACGTGGCCAGCCAGGGTTCGATCCCGGCATCCCATATGGTCCCCAAAGCACCGTCAGGAGTGCTGAGCCAGAAATAACTCCCTGAGCACCGCTGAGTGTGACCCAAAAAGAACAAAATCCTGGGACCTTTTAGTCTGAGTGAGTTTTCAGGATTAGACCACAACTGTCCTGGACTCCAGACTTTAACCTGCGAGCCTCATGGTCCTTTCCCTTCCCCTCACCCTTGTTCTCCCCCTGTAATCACCCCCCCAAGGGGCCCGCGAAGCAAGCTCACCCCAACAGGCCCCCAGAACAGTCCTCGTGTCACGTTCTCACCCCCCCCTCCCTCCAGACAACACTGCCGGCTACAGAGGTGACCATCTTACGCTTCCTCTGTGGGGCGTCACCATCCCATACACTGATCTCACTCACTCCCAACCCCAAGGGAAGAAAAACCCTCGGGTTGCCAAAAGAATAAAACTGACTCCATAGCAGTACCCAAAGCCACCTCCAACTCTCCCTGCCCTGCCTCCTGCTCCCTCCCTCATCCCCACCTGGAGACTCTCAAGACCCATTTTTGGGGGGAGGGGTCCAAAGCTACCACACAACCAATGGTAGGGTGTCTGCCTTGCACAAGGCCCACACAGGTTCAATCCCTTGCACTGCATTCAGTCTCCTGAGCACCCCAGAACTGATCCCTGAGATCAGAGGCAAGAGTAAGCCCTGTGCACTGAGTGTGGCCCAGAAACAAAGACACACTTTCAATGCCTGACCTAAAGTCACACTTCTGATGCTTGACCTAACTTGTTCCGGGTCAGCTTTGCTTGTTCCCCTCAGGCCAGTGAGTGCCCCGACCCCATGCTGGGAAGCCACCTCCCGCAGCAGGGGGCTGATACAGTCCCACCTCCACCACCTTAGCAAGGCTGCCATGACAGGGGACAAATCACCTCCTTCTTGAGACCCCCAACACAAGCCCAACCTCCGCCCCATATTTTAAGGTATTGGTCTTTATTTTTTCACTTTCAAAGCTACGACAAATCCAGTTTAAAGAGTATCAACAAAAGGGAACTAGGCTGGTGAGACAGCAGCAGGTAAGGCAGTGGCGTCACATACAGCCCCCCAACGACCCTCCCCTCACCAGTTCAATTTCCAGAATTCCATGATTCCCCTAAGCACTGCTAAGAGTGATCCCGAGCACCGAGCCAGGAGTAAGTCCTGAACATACTGGGTGTGACTCCCAAATACAAAGACAAACCAACCAAAATGGAATTTATAACCTCCTGTTCCCAGGAAGCCGATCTCAGGCTGCTCCCCAAAGCAGGCCTGGGAGACACAGGCTCCCGTGACCTTCAGCCTTGCCCCCTCTTCCTCTCCGCCGTACCTCCTTCTCAGCCCTGCGGCTAAGGCAGACTCTCTCCACATTACAGCAAAGTTTCATCTAGCGATTCTCGGCACCCCTGATCCGCTCTGAGCCATCTCAGGAGGCCCTGGCTAGGGCATGTGTCCACCTAGACATGGGGTTTCCAGGGGGGAAATACTCATGAAAGAGCCCAGGGCAGTCTGAAGAGAGGAGCTGGGCTCCTGGCCAGCTCTGGGGTCAGACACTGTCCTGGGCAGCAGCTACTCTCCCCCCGCCCTATGGCTCCCTTCTACTGCGGTTCCCACTCAGCTCCTGCATGACCACACACGCCCGCCATCACCACCTGTAGGTCTGAAACACCTCTGGTGGCTTTCACTCACTCCCAAGGAACTGAATGTGAGAGAGAACTAAGTGCAGAGACCACGCTGGGTGTCGGACGCTGGAGGACGAGACAGCCTCACCCCCCACACTGATTCCAGGCTCACTGTTAGCCGGCCAAGGAGCCTCCCCAGCACCCCATTATGAAGTTCCCCATCACCCTCTAGGTTCTGAGCCGGTCACTATCTGGCAATGAATAATGACTGGAAAGCGGTGGAGCTGGGATTCAAGACCAGAAAACGCAATAAGCTGCCTAAATCCTAGAGCCCTAAACTGTGGTGGTGAACCCACATGTAAGTGAATAGAACTGGGGGTTGGGGGGGAGGAGGACACCAAATATTTGGCAGCAAAATATCTTGGGAACACCCAAAGATCAAAAATGAATTCAAAAGGCCAGAGCAATAGTAGAGCAGGAAGGGCGTTTGCCTTGCACACGGCCAATGCGGGTTTGATTCCCCAGCATCCCATATGATCCCCCGAGCACTGTCAGGAGTAATTCCTGAGTGCATTCAGGTGTAAGCCCCTGTGCATTACCGGGTGTGATGCAAAAAGACCACCCCCAAAAAAAAAAGGATTCAAAATCAAGCGGGTCATAAATCCAAAGTTCAAAACCAAGCCAAACTTTAGCAGCATTAGTGGTATAGTGGTGAGCATAGCTGCCTTCCAAAACAAGTGGGTCATAAATGTTTATGAACACCCAATGATCAAAAATTACTTCCAAATCAAGCAGATCATAAATCCAAGGTGCTTTTCTCCAGCTAAAGGGGTTGCAAATGGAGAAGAAGCTTCAGCATCCTGGGTATAAAACAGCAGTTTTAAGGGGCGGAATGACAGTACAGGAGTGAAGGTATTGCCCTGATCCCAGGGAGGCTTGTTGGAATCCCCAAAGCCAGAGAGGGGTCCCCTTCCCAGCACTGCCTCATTCCTGAGCACGTGGCCAGGAATAGCCCCTAAGCGCCACATGGTGTTGGCCTGGAAAAAAAAGTAAACAAACACAAAAAAAATGGCTTCAACCACCAGGACAGGACCTACGGGCAGGGTGGACAGGTTAAAAGCACTGCTGGGAAACACAAAGCCCTGAGGACTGGACAGGTCCTGGATAAGGAGGGGCAGGGCAGGCCAGGAGGAAGTCACGAGCCTGGCAGAACCGGAAGCCAGACATGAGGACCCTCACACAGATCCACAGGCCTCTCTTGCCCAAAGCTGGGGCGTCACCCAGAGGGCGCCTCATGCCAGAGCTGCCCACACCCTGGGTTAAGTCTGAGAGTCACTGGCGTGTTGAATGCAGACACGAGGGAACTTTCAGGGAGAGTCTGAGGCCACCGAGTATGGTAGGTTGATACACAGAGCGGGGTACCCAGCTCAGGGGTCTCTGGCTCCCAGGCTCGCCCCTGCTCAGCGGCCCACCACTGACCATCAGACAGTGCTTCACTTTTTTCTTTATTTTCTTCTTTCCTTCCTTTAAACAACAACAACAAAAAAATTCAGTAAGGGCCAGAGTGATAGTACAGTGGGTGGCCTTGCACTTGGCCAACCTAACTTCGATCCCCGGCATCCCATATGGTCCCCCGAATGCAGAGCTACATTCGGGGGACTACACTGCCAGGAGTAATTCCCGAATGCAGAGCTAGGAGTAACCCCTGAGCATCGCAGATATGACTCAAAAAACAAACAATTCTTTTGGTATGTTTTGTTTGGGGCCACATTCATCAGTGTTTGAGGGTCATTCAATGCTGAGGACCAAACTGGGGTGGACCTCCTACAAGGTAATCAATCACCTTAAGCCCTGTACTCTCTCACTGGTAGCCCAGGGCCCAGAAAGCTGAAAGCCTCCGTCTCACACAGTTCCCTTCCTCTCACACCCAACCCGGATCATCCCCCTATGCTCACCTCTGCCTCCACCCACGATGCAGAAACACCTCAGGCACAGCTGCCAAAGCATCTCGCCACCACAATGGAGGGCAAAAGAGAAAGGTCGGCATGGGAGCCTGGTCAAGGATGAACCTTCTCAGCAGTTTCTGTCCTCTGTGAAGGAGAAGGGAGACCATCAGGACAGGAGGCCTCCCTCCAGCAGAGGAGAGAGGCGAAGCTTCAGGTCAGCCCTTCTGTGCAGAACAGGTGCCTTTGCAGAAAAGCGAAGATGGTACCTACCCCCAGTGAGACCCTCGCATGTGTGTTTGCTTCTGCACGCTGGCTGCAGAGCAAAGGGATGTATAAAAGGAATGTTCTAGACTGGTGAGGTGCAGAGCCGTGGTTTCCCCACCTTGCTGGGCCTGCAGAGATGGGCATCTGCCTCCTGTGTCCCGGTCAGTGGAGGCCGCCTCTGAGCAGAGGAGCCTGGAACCCCAAGGAGGCGGAGTCCCGAGCAGGGGCTGCGGCTTCTCAGCGGAAGGCGGGGAAGATGCTATCTGGCATCGTTATTACAGGGCTCCAACGGGCCCAGCTGTAATGCAAGGGTGTGGCCGTGGGAGAGGGCAGCCGCCGCCGAGATAAGGTCCAGGAATTGATGGTTTTGGAGATCTGGGCAGAGTTCCTGGAGATCACGACATGATTGGAGAATGGGATCTAAAGGTTTGAAGCAGAGAAATCAGAAAATGACAGGGAAGAAGAAGGTTGGGAAAGTCTCCAACAGACACTTGCTCCTGTTTATCCAACATGTCTCATTCCTGCTGCTCCCAGGGGCAGTAACCTGCTTTTTTTGCTCTTGAAGAAAAATCGCCATTCAGCCCAGGCCGGGAGCAAAGCTGCCATAAAACCAATAAATAGTCTAGGCCTTCAGCTGTGGGGAGGTGGGGCTGGACTCACCAGAGCTCACTTCGTTGTTCTTTAGACTGCACAGATACGTTTTATTTTCTATGTATGTTTCCCTACAACCCAGGCATGCTAACCTCCCTCTCCAGGCTCCTAAGGGAAGCATCTGATCCATGTCTGGACACTCAGAGTCACCAAGATTGATTGTCAGGCCTGACCCAATTTGAGAGCGCAGCCCAGAGCTTTTGCTGGAGCGCTCCGGAAAGGTGCTCTCCTTCTGGCCATGTGCTGCAGATTCCAGCACGAACTTGAGAATAAAGAGAACCACAGTAGCAGTCTGCCAACCAGAGAGGGAAGTGGCAAGTTCCATCCTTCCAACATCGGCTTCCATCGGCTTCCATGAGGCCAGGACCATGCACTGGAGCCAACATTCAGCAACGTGAATTCAGTTATTTTGTTCTTCAAACTGACTGTCATGATGATATAAATATAAATACAAACACAAATACAAATATAAATATATATTATGATACCAATATCCAAGGTCAGGCAAAACATGGATCAGGAGGTCTTGTCAATAGGTGAAATCTACCACAAACATGTGGGAGTCAGAGGTTAAGTAAGACAGGAAAGGGAACACGGTGCTAATAATCATCGAAAATGATAATACCAGCTTAGAACTGAGCATTGAATATAGGCAAAAAGATACACATAATAACCTCTAAATGTATATATTGTAATCCACAATGTATAAGAGAAGAAAGAGAGAGAGAGAGAAAGAATGAGAGAGAGAGAGAGAGAGAGAGAGAGAGAGAGAGAGAAAGAGAGAGAGGAAAGAGATAAAAAGAGCCTGTCGGGACCGGAGCGATAGCCCAGCGGGTAGGGCGTTTGCCTTGCACGGCCAGCCTGTGCTGGCCTGGGTTCGATTCCCGGCATCCCATATGGTCCCCCGAGCACCACCAGGAATAATTCCTGAGTGCAGAGCCAGGAGGAACCCCTGAGCATCGCCGGGTGTGACCCAAAAAGCAAAAAAAAAAAAAAAAAAGAGCCTGCCATAGAGGCAGACTAGGGAGGGGGAAGGAAATCAGGGGACATTGGTGGCAGGAAATGGGTACTAGTGGAGGGATGGAGGGATGGGTGCTGGAACACTGTATGACCGAAACCCAAACATGAACATCTTTGTAACTGTATATCTCACGGTGGTATAATAAAATATTTAAAAAAACAAACTGGCTGGCATGTAGTTTACATCCATTTAACCAGAAAGAAACATAATTCTGGCTGGAGAGACAGCATAGTAGAGGGTGAGGTGCTTGCCTTGAACAGAGCTGATGGGGGTTTGATCCCCCATTGATCCGCCAAGCCTGGCTCTGCACTCAGGAATTACTCCCGGCAGTGCTCAGGGGACCATATGGGATGCTAGGGATCGAACCCAGGCCGGCACAGGCCAGCTGCGAGCAAGGCAAACGCCCTACCTGCTGGGCTATCGCTCCGCCCCTAGAGTGTCTCTTTTAAAGCCTTTGTCTAAGCATGGTCTCCTGCTCAAAACTCCGTAAAGGCTCTTCAGGGAAAGCCCAAGTTCTCAGGGGAGCTCTGGGTTGCTCCCAGTCACCCCTCTCCGCCCGGTAGCTTCACAGTCACTCTGTCCTGGGAGCAGGGCTCCGACCCTTTGCTGACAGGCCAGTCAAGCGCCTGCAGGCTCTGCTCTGACGCTCCCTCCACAGGCACAGACAGGACACACACCCCTCGCTCACTCCCTCACCGCCCTCGAGTCTCTGCTCCAGCCTCAACTCCTCAGCCCTCCAGGAACGTCCCAGCCCTGGGGCCAATGACCCTGAACCCTCCCCTGGACCCCACTTTTCTTTCCCATCCACAGCACGTGTTCTATAACTCAGCACGTGTCCACTGAAGGCCACCCCATGAGGGCCGCCAGGGTCCACACAGCCGCCTCGGTCCACACAGCCGCCTCATCTCAGGCTCCCGTAGCCACAGAGGGAGGAACCAGGGGCTGCAGTTTCACGGGAGCAGATGGGCCTTGTAGAGGGCAGCGAAGATGGCGGCCCCTGAGCCCCTGCTCCTGGCCCTCACAGGAGTGGGGTCTTGAGAGAAAGACCCCTCAAGGCTTCAGGGCAAGGAGGTGCCCGGTTTGGCGGAGGGGAAAGAGGTGTAAGTTCAGACAGTGTCTGGCGGTGAAAGGCTGAACTGGGAGTGGAGTGGGGACAGCTGAGTGCAGGGGGCAGATGGAAAGGAACGGGGGCGGGGCAGAGCGGCAGTCCAGCGGGTAGGGCGATCCCCAGCATCCCACATGGTCTCACTAGAAGTAATTCCTGGAGTAATTCCTCAGTGCACAGCCAGGAGTAACCCCTGGGCATTGCAGGGTGTGACCCAAAATGCAAACAAACAAAAAAAAATAAATAAATAAAGAAAAGGGAATGGGGCCCCGGGGAGTTGCCACAGTTCAGGGGAGAAGGAAGGAGGGAGGGAAGAAGGCGGCCCAGTGCGGCTCTCATGAGACAGAACTCGGCACCGTGGAGGGAGACCATGGAGGGGATTTCCTGCTCTCACACCAGGGTGGGGGGGATTCAGGAAAGTCGGGGTGGCGAGGCCATCGCATCTGGCCTTTCCCTCCTCCCCCAGCACCCCTTGGAAGCGTCAGGCGCACAGCGACGAAGACTCCCCTCGTCCTGGCCACATCCCTCGGAAAGTGGGGTCCCTCTGTGCAACAGATCTGCGCAGGGGGCTTCCAACGCTCTCTGCTCTTCGCCTGGCGTCTGAGACTCACAGCCCGGATCACAATCCCAGGTCCGCACAAAGCAAAGTGAGAGCTTCTCAAAGACACCGCAAGATGCTCAGCTTCCCGGCCAGCTCAGCAAGAGTACACAGGAGGAGAGGAAGCGTCCTTCCACGCCTCCTAACTCACCCTGCAGCTCGCTAGCTTCTCTCGCTCCACGCTCCAAGTTTACCAGAATGTACATGCACACCAAGATCCAAGGACAGTGTTACTCCCAGCATATGGAAAAAAATCACCCCGCTCTGCCTCCGAGGAGCAGTAACTTAGGGTTAATCTCACCCTTGGGGATGATGTCACTGTGATGCTCCCCACAGCTGTGTGGAGACTTATTAGTCAATCATTAATAATAGTCAGTTATTAATGCCAGACTCTCCCTCGCATGGCGCTGGCCCTGGAGAGGAGATCAACAGTCACTCCACTGCGCCTGGCCTCCTGGCCAGCAGCAGGCCCTTGGCGCTATGGGGCATCGGTCTCCCAGGTACTCATTAGGAAAACTTATTAGTATTAGTAAATTAAATTATTAGTAGAGCCAGGACCTACTTCTTTTATGTTTATTTGAGTTTGTTTTTGCTTGAGGGCCATACCTGGCGGTACTTGGGGCTTACTCCTGGTTCTGTGCTCAGGAATCATTGCTGGAGGGGACTGGGGACCCACTGGGGTACTTTGGATAGAACCCCATCTGCTGTACGCAAGGCAGGCACCCTGCCCACTGTGCTCTCTCTCCGGCCCCAAATCATGAGACAGTGGATTTATAATAACCCAAGCAAAGGTAGTGAGTCTTCATGGAAGACACTGAGAGGTTCCTGATAGCTGTGATCTGTCTGTCTGTCTGTCTGTCTGTCTGTCTGTCTGTCTGTCTGTCTGTCTGTCTCTCTCTCTCTCTCTCTCTCTCTCTCTCTCTCTCTCTCTCTCTCTCTCTCTCTCTTCTCTCTCTCTTTTTCTTTTGTGGGGCCAAACCCAGCACTGCTCATGGCTCACTCCTGACTGCACTCATGGATCACTCCTGGCAAAGCTCAGGGACCATATGGGGTGCCAAGGATCAAAGCTGGTCTGCCGTGTGCAAGGTAAGGGCACACTCACCGTACCATCTCTCTGGCTGCTGAAAACTGATTTTTAAGCAACGTGATGCATAATAAAACCATGTCCTCAAATAACATCCTCTTGTTCGACACTGGTTAGGATCCTTCTCTCACCAAAAGTTGCTGAGCGAAATGATGCTACTTGAGGCTCTGCTGTATTTTAAATAGTCTCCAAGGGGCCGGAGCGATAGCCCAGCGGGTAGGGCGTTTGCCTTGCATGCGGCCGGCCTAAGCCGGTCCGGGTTCGATCCCCGGCATCCCATATGGTCCCCTGAGCACCGCCAGGAGTAATTCCTGAGTGCAGAGCCAGGAGTAACCCCTGAGCATCGCCGGGTGTGACCCAAAAAAGCAAAAAAAAAAATAATAATAAAAATAAATAGCTAAAAGGACAAAGAACCTCCGGCTCCGGGCACATCTCTTTGACTCCACCGTCTCCCTGCATTAACATACGCCTCAGAGACCTGGGCCCTACGGAAAGCAGGATGAGAATGCTATTCGGGTCTCCCAGAGAGGCATCGAAAGAGCTATGCTTGGAATATCACGCCTCACTCAAGTGAGAGAAGGAATCGGAGTTCTGACCTCCGTCGCTATTCCAGAATCAGGGACGCTGTCTCGTTTGCCAAGGCATCGAAAATCAGATGGGCTGGACATGTAATGCGATTTGGAGACAACCGCTGGACTAGAGCCGTTACCGACTGGATCCCACGGGATGTCAAAAGATCACGTGGCCGCCCACCTACAAGATGGTCAGACTTCCTTGTTAAGACCCTGAAGGAACGGTTTGAGGCTCTTCATATTCCTGAATCAACCAGATGCCATTGGGCTACATTGGCACGTGATAGGGTCCAATGGAAATGTTACTGGCGCCCGCTCGAGCAAATCGATGAGTAAGGGATTCAAGTGATCAAGTGAATAAAAATAAAAAAGTCTCCAAGGGCCCGGAGAGATAGCCCAGCGGGTAGGGCGTTTGCCTTGCACGCGGCCGGCTCATGCCGGCCTGGGTTCGATCCCGGCATCCCATATGGTCCCCCGAAGCACCGCCAGGAGTAATTCCTGAGTGCAGAGCCAGGAGTAGCCCCTGAGCATTGCCGGGTGTGACCCAAAAAAAAAAAAAAAAAAAAAAAAGTCTCCAAGATGTCCCTGACGGGGCGGGAGAGATAGCACGGGGGCAGGGCATTTGCCTTGCATGCATCAAACTCAGGTTTGATCTCCAGGATCCCCTAAGGTCCGCTGAGCACCACCAGGAGTAATTCCTGAGTGCAGAGCCAGGAGTAACCCTTGGTCATCGCTGAGTGTGACAAAAGAAAAAACCAAGTCCCTGATGTCCCCACCCTTTGCCCGCAGCTGTCCCAACCATGGTCTATTAGGTGAACAGAAGATGGTGGCGGGACATGTCAGAGCCAAGATCAGATTAAACGCACCCAAGGGCTAGTCTCTGGGGGACACCAGCAGCTGTGCCAAGCAGTCCTCCAGGGAACTGAGGTCCGCCACCTGCCGCGAGCGGCTCAGGAAGCTGATCCTCCCCCACTCCAGCCTTCCATGCCTGCACCGTGGAGTCAACTGCAAGACACAAAGAGGCCCGAGTTGGAGCCACCCGATAAGACTGTGCCCAGGGTTTGGACACAAAGACACCTTCCAGGTGCTAAACTCTGAGTATTCTGGTCCACAGCAACAGTTTCTTCATTCACGATCCCACGGAGACCTGAGAAGGGACCGGGTTCACCTCAGTTCCTTTCCTCACACTATCTGCCTAAAAAAAAGTTTTTATTTAGTTAACTTATGTTTTATTAACCACCATGTGGTAGACCATTACAAGCAGTTCGTGACTGGTTTCGGTCCCTACAGTGTTCCAGCACCCGTCCCTCCACCACTGCACATTGCCCAGCACCAATGATTTCAGTTTCCCTCCCACCACCCCCTAAGGAGGTTTTGCTTTGCTTTGCTTTTTTTTTTAAGTTTCGGGGCTACACCTGGCTGTGCTCAGGGCTTATTCTGGCTCTGTGCTCAGGGATCACTCCTGGAGGTGCTCAGGGGAGCACATACAATGGAAGGGATCGGAGGCCTGCAGCATGCAAGGCATATGCCCTACCTCCTGTACTGTCTTTCCAGCACAGACTCTGAGAAAGGAACAAATAGTTCATCTGGCAATTCAGCCATTACTTTGTTTTATTTTTTTTGTTTTGGTTTGGTTTTTTGGTTTTGGGCCACAACCAGCTTGGCTCAAGGGTTACTCCTGGCTCTGCAGCTGGTGGTGCTCAAAGGACCATATGGGATGCCGGGATCGAACCCGGTCGGCCATGTGCAAGGCAAAGGCCCTAACGGCTGTGCTATCACTCCAGCTCCAACCATTACTTACTGAAAGACATGTATGGCCAAGAGCTTTCCAAGTGACACGAATCTTTACATAAAATAATTTTTATATTAGGTAGAGAGTCGAATTGCCAAGGGCTACATGCATATGAGGCCTGCTTTGATCCCTGGCTTTATAGGGTCACTCCCCCCAGTACCACGAGGAGTACCCAGCAGGGTGTACACCCCCAGAAGTAACCCGCCAAGCACCCAGCAGGGTGTACACCCCTGAAAGTAAAAATAAAAATAAAATTCAAAATAATTGCAAAGAGCCCATACTTTGGCTAAAATAATTGCAAAGGGGCCAGAGTGACAGTACAGTGGGTACTATCTTACAGGCAGGGATCCAGGTTCGACCCCCAGCACCCCATATGATGCCCTCAACCCTGCCAGGAGTGATCCCTCAGAGCAGAACCAGATGTAAGCACTGAGAAGAGTCACCTGCCCCAAAAAAAAAAGCCCACAGAGGGACTTGGAGCAACCGGAATGGTTTCATTAAGGCTTAACTCTTCTTGCTCCTAATGCCCCACTTCCCACTTTACATCCTCAGCCACCACCACCAACACCCCCCCCACCTCCCCCACAAAGGCATCCTAAACCCACTCACCATTCTGAGTGCCTGGTTCACTTGCTCATTTTCACCACGCCCGTCCATGTATGGGGGAAAGAAACTTGGGTGACCCCATTCCATCCAGTATTCAGCCTACAAGGCACTCAACCTGGCAATTCACGGGGAAGAGCAAAAAAGCTCTGCCCCCTCTTCTCGAGTGCATTGAGCATTGCCACTTCTGCAGTGGGTGGCTCGGTGCAAGGCTAAAAGCCCACCCCTGGCGGCCCGAGCACGAGCAGTGGGGGAGGGGGGGGCTGCCAGCCCATCAGTCAGTCCCTGGACTCTGGCCTCTCTGCAAGCTGCAGGGACCACAGGCTGCGCTCAGAAACCGAGTTCCTCCCTCAGCACAAAGAAGGTCAAAGGGCGAGCTCCCTTTCCATCAACCACAAAACCAGCCTCAGCCAAACCTATACAGCGCGAGGGAGGCCGGCAGAGGTGAATGGGGCCCCAGACAGAAAAACCACAGCGAGACTCTCCTCCGGCCGCCGCCACCGCGGCGGACTAGGGTCTGGGTCAGGTGACTCACCCAGGCACCCACGAGGACCATGTCACCCCACGGCATGACAGATAGAGAGAAGGTGGGAAGTGGGGAAGATGACTCTGGCCCTAGGACCAAGGCTGCCCCTGCTCGGGAGGAAAAGCGTGAACTGTCGCCTCCTGGCAGTCCCAGGAAACTGGAGGAGCTACAAGTGACGCGGCAGCTCTGCCCGCCGGGATGCGCCGGGAGGGACCCGGGACTCCAGCCCCAGGCTGCGGCTCCAGGCACCGCACATGTCTCGGGCCCCCGACGCGGAGGCCGGACCCTCCCCGGCAGCTGTCACCCGCGCGGGGACCAGTCACTGCCCAGCAGGCGCGTCCCCTCCAGCCGCTCCCCTGCGGCGCCGCCCCAGAGGGTTGGCAGAGCCCAGACGCTGGTTCTCTCGGCTCGGGGGTGCGGGGGAGGGGCATCAGCGTGGGTGCGGCCGGGTGCCCGGTGCCGGGGGACCTCCAGGGCCGTCATGCCCCTGCGGAGCCAGAGTCTCTCCCCACCCCGCCATCCCCGAGCGCGCCCTACCTTGTCGCCGAAGCTGCGGGTCATCAGCAGGTCCGGGCTGGGTGTGCTGTCGCCGCCCACGGCCTCCTCGCTGCTGGAGCCGGCCAGCGGGTGCGGCATGTCGCGCAGGGAGTGGGGCCCCGTAGATGGCAGGGCCTTGGGGGGTCCCGGCCGACATGGCGCGCGGCTCGGGACGCGCTGCTGCCGCTTCCTCCGGGCCGGGCGCGGGGCTCCCCCCAAAGCCCGGCCGAGGCGCGCCGGTGCTCGGTCGCCGCGGCAGGCTCTGGAGGCCCGGCTGGCCGCGGCCACCGCCACCCCGCACGCGCCCGCTGCTCTCGGCCGGGCCTGCCCAGGGGGTTCAACGGGGCCGCTCCGCGCGCCTGCGCCCCGCGCCCGAGCCCGCGCGGCTCCGCTCGCTCCGCGGCCCCCTGCGCTCGGCCCGCAGCGCCACGCCGCCGGCCCCGCCCCGCCCCCGCCGCTCGGGCCGGCCCCCAGGGGAGGAGGGCAGGGAGGAGGGAGCGAGGCCGGCAGCTCCGCCCTCTGCCGCCGCAGGAAGTGCGCCCAAAGCCCTCCACCGCGGTCCTCCCAGGGGCCCCCGGGGAAGTCGGGGACCCTGGCGGGCTGCGTGCCGCCGCCCCGCTAGCAAATGTGGAGCGAACGTCTCCGAGGTGGGAAAGACGCTGGGAGTACTCCGAGCCGTTCCACACGATTGACGGGGCGCCCCTGAGCTACCACCCTGGGGGGTCTTGGGGGCACTGGCCAGGATCTCCTGCCTGGCCAGGATCTCCTGCCTGGAAAATAACCCACAATGGTAGGAATTGTAAAGTTTATTATTTGGGGGAGAAAGAAAAGCATGAAAGGCCCTGAGGCTCAAAGGAGATTAAAAGATGTCAAAGGTCCTGGGAGATGGCACCGCGGGCAAAGTGTTTGCTTTGCACGAGGCCATCGGGGCTTTAAAATCTGGCACAGCCGGTGGTCCCCTGTGCACCCCCAGGAGTGGTTACTGAGCACAGAGCCAGTTTGTGGACCTGAACAAAAAGAGATAGAGTATTGGGGAGGGGCTAAAAGGTGGCCTTGGGGGTGGCCATGGGTGACTGTGCACTGGGTGGCCTCGCGCCCTCTTCTGCAGTGAAGCAGGGATTATGTAAACCCTCCTAGACAGACCGCGGCCGGCCAGGGTGGCTGAGCCCAGAGACTGCCGCTTGTGATAAGGGCGCTGAAACCCACACGCTCACCCTGCTGCCTTTTTTGAGGTTCCAGTTCTTACTCTCTCTGCTTCCGTTCGGGCTCTTGTGGCTAAGCTGAAGTCCTGAGTGGTGAGGGGTGTTGGCGCTTTGATGTGGAGGCACACCTCGTTTTTCCCACCTCATCTGGCTCTGCAGCTTGTGTTCTTAGGGCCAGTTTCCTCCAGGTCACCTGTCCACGCAA